>JANHGN010025589.1:33538-44248 GCA_024605025.1 Megaceryle maxima | reverse complement strand
CCCATCCTTTCTACCAAACTGTAAATAGTTTGGCAATCAGACCCTTGCTAGGGAAAGGATGAAACCTCCTCCTCTCATGCTCACTCACAAGGAGTACAAGAAGTACTTTTCCATTAAAAAGTAAGTTTTAATTTGGAATGTCACATTGGAGTAATTTTATCCTGGAATTTCTACTTATTTATTTATTTATTTATTCCATATTAGTACAGCCCCTGAAGTAACACATTTATATCACCACTGGAGAAGGATCTGCGTGATCTCACTTGTGCTGACAGATTTGACATACCTAGTGCACTAGGATTTTCTTCCTTTCCCACTCGCAAAAAAAAATTGCATGAAACCCCTTAATTTATATTCAAATAGTTTGTTTTTTTAAAAAAAGTCTATGCTCCTGTCAAAATCACTGAATTAACCTCATTTCTATATTAAATTTTCCCTATATTTTGTTCCTGACTTTTGTAATTATTTTTTTTTTAAGGTAAAATTTAATACTCATTTTCCATCAAGAACAACTTAAAATTGCATAGTTCTAAACAATGGTCACTTATTTTTGTGATGGCAGAAATAAACAGGTTTGACTAAGATTTCCAGGATGGGAGAGGAAGAAGTGCCTTCTATCTCCAGTTATAATTGCTTGCAAATCAGGAACCTGATACACAACTTTGACTTCTACTTTAACTTGTGTTTTTCATTATTCCATAAACATAGTCACTTGAATTAAGTGAAGAGTTTTTTCCTTCACCTTCCATAATGCTTTTCAGACACATTTATCATAATCTGTTGCTTAGACACTGGAAACAAGAATACTTTGTCCCAGTTAGGAATATTTAATAGATTCTGCTAAGAATCTTTTGCCTTCACTGCATCAACTAAGAAATCAAATTCTTTGCTACTTGTTCTCTGAAAACAGTATCACAGACTTTTTCACAGGCTCACAGTTAGTTAGTTACATGTCTCAGCAGTCCACAGAAGGAAATGGAGGCCATTACTTTTCCATTGCAATTTTGAGTCATCTGAGGACATCAGGTAAGCTTTTTGTACTATTTGAAAAAAGGTGTTGAACCTTCACTTCTGCATTCCTGCATGTTTTGATTTGGAGAGCAAATGCCAAATAGAGGCACTGGAATCAATTTAAGAATGTGGTAAAAAAGGAAAATCCTGTTTCTGGCACTCTGTTTCTCCTTTAATTGCAATCACCAGTCAAGATCCTTATCAATGCACATAAATTGTCAGAAGATTACAAGGGCTGAATTTTTGAATCTGCAGTCTGGAGATTACATGAGCTTTATGAAGAATTAGAATTTGCATTTACCAACTTTTTTTCTGAACTTCTCCATTAGCATTCCACGAGGCCACCCAATGCATTCATCTTAATAAAAATCTAAAACATCAGACAACCTGTGTTCCTATTCAGGATCTTGTATTGCTTTCCTAACTCCATCCCAAAGAACCTTTAGGTGAACACACTGACCATGTCTATTGGTTTCATTGTTATGTCAGTTCTCCTTTACTTTTCAATAAGTAAATATTTGTCATCTGCTCACACAGATGTGATCTTATTCTGATTCCTTTCCACTTGCCTTTAACTTTTGGCTCAATTTCTGAGTAAAAACTGTTCACCCAGCTTTACTCAAGTGGATGTCCCTTCAGATTGATTCAACTTGCCAAATCTTTTCTCTATTAATTTCTCTTTTCCAACTTGAATTCTCATCACTATGCATATGTAAGTACTTATTTTATTGCCAACATCTATCGGTAAATATGTGATTCTTTAACAATCTGAAGACAAAAAGGTTTGGGGTTTGTTGCCGTATTACTCCCACTTTGAAGAAACAGCTTTCATCTCTGGAGAACTAGAGTTTCAAGGGCTTATTCTGCTTTTATCTTTCCTTCTGAATGCATTACTAGATTGCTATTGCATTAATTTTCATTGTGTTCTCCATAGTCATGCATTCCTTCAGGAAAGTAGAAATTATAGGTTGATTTCAATACAAATAGGTAGTTCTTTTAAAAAATGTCTTATCTTTTTCATATTAAGTGCATTACATCATTTAGGAGTGTTTAGTAAGTGAGGATTAAAAAGTCCATTTGAATTTCATATTTGTGCTTACCCCCCAAACCTAATTATATTAACATCAGAAGGCAGTGCCTGCTTACAAAAGCTAGTTAATGAAATACTGATATTCAAACTCCTAGAGAATAAGCAATAGAAAATTCCTCTCAGAGAACAGAATAGCAAAATTTTAGTTGAGAATCTTCCTATAAGCCCATTTGTGAATAAAAGCCTTTCTTTAGTTCAGTGATTCTAGTGTAACCAAACTACTTTAAAAGACCATTCTGTACTTTTCCTTCTACAGTATTACCTTCATATTATAGCCTTTATGTTCTGTAGTTTTCACGCTTGAGAGAGTCATGGAATGACTTTAAGAAGGTGACCCTTTAGAGAGCAGTAAAGTTTCAAAAAAGCCTTATTGTATTATGCTAACTTTGGCCTATAATGAGGGATCATAAAGGTGCTTTAGCATCTGGGAGGTGCTATAGGCAAGGATATATATATATATATATAAACCAACAACCAACAATCCTACTGTTGCTTCTAATTGTTCAGTTTGCTTCTTTATAATATTGACTCCCTGCACTTTCCCTCCTCCTCTCACAACACAAACATGTGAGCAAACGTTTTACCTGCTAGTTATCCCCAGACCGCGAGGCAGCGGCCGAGGTGAGCTCTGTGTCTGTGCGCTGGCCTGAGGCGGGCAGGGGGTTCCGGGAGCCGGGGCAGCCCGAGGAGGCGCAGAAACACCCGGCGGGAGCCGGCAGCTTCCGCCTGCGAGGCCGCGAGGCTGATGGGGTTGGGGGCGTTGCCGGGACAACCGCGGGAGACTGAAACGCGGCGACAGCAGAAGCGGCGCTCAGACCGCGAGGCAGCGGCTGTCAGGGCGAGAGCTGGCAGCTGGACGCGCGGGAGAGTGCGCGGGGAAGAGCAACGGCTCTGCCCGCGCGACAGGGGAGCCCTGTCGGTGGTCGCCACCCTCTTGGGAAGAGCTCGGCCGGGCTCAGGCGCTCGGCGCTTGCCGGCGTGGGCTTGGGACTCCGACGGAGCGCCCAGGGAAACGCGCAGCCGGCCCGGTCACGGACTTGCACGGGAAGCGAGCGGCAGCGGTGAGAAGCGCTGCGAACCGGTGGCTGATCTCCTCTGCTGGGTGGCAGAGTTGCAAAAAGAAGTTGAAAGGCTGAGGAGCATCAGGGAGCATCAGGGAGCATCAGAGTGGTGGAGCCAGGCTCTGCTCTCCTTTGAACAGAAATGGGAGCACCCATCAGAGAGTACCCAGGATCAGAATCACAGAATCATTAAGGTTGGAAACAATCGTCAAGATCATCAGGTTCAACTGTCTACTAAATATTATCAGGACCCCTATACCATGTCCTGAAGTGCCACATCTAGATGTTTTTTGAACACGTTCAGGGATGGCGACTCCACCACTTCCCTTGACAGCCTGTTCCGATGCCTCACCACTCTCTCAATAAAAAATATTTTTCCCAATAGCCAATCTAAACCTATCCTGGGCAACTTAAGCCCATTTCCTCTTGTCTTCACTAGTCACCTGGGAAAAGAGACCAACACTCACCTCACTACAACACTCCTTCAGGTAGCTGTAGAGAGCAATAAGGTCTCCTTCAGACTAAACAGCCTCAGGTTCTTCAGCTGCTCCTCAGAAGACATTCTCTCCAGACCCTTTACCAGCTTCGTTGACCTTCTCTGGACTCTCTCAAGCACCTCAGTTCTTATATTGTGGTGCCCAAAAATGGACACAGTACTTGAGCTGCAGCCTTACTGGTGCTGAGTACAGGGGCATGATCACTGCCCTTCTTCTGCTGGCCACACTATTTCTGATACAGGCCAGGACGCTGTTGGCCTTCTTGGCCACCTGAGCACATTGCTGACTCATATTCAGCCAGCCATCTACCATCAGAGGGACCCTGTGTCCTTTCTCTGTCAAACTAGGCAATCTAAAAACTCTGTCAATCTAGGCAGTAGCCTAGATGAGGGGAGTGAATGGAGGCAAGTTCATGGTTGAAGCAGCAGATGAACTCCTTCCTTGCCCCACTTTGTGCCCCCAGGTGCCACTGAAAAACAGATATGAGGCTCTGATTGAGAAAGACCAGCCAGATGAGGATGTGGACGATGGACAACCTACACCAGAGGTATATCCACAGTCAGAAAAGCCTACTGCTCATATCACAGCCACATCTACAAGGATGAAAAGAAGGGTTATAGTTATAGGTCACTCCCTTCTGAGAGGAACAGAGGGTTCCATATGCTGGGTGGATCCTCCCCACAGGGAAGTATGCTGTATCCCTGGAGCCCAGGTTAAGGATGCCACTAGGAAACTTCATAGCTTGGTACAATCCTCAGACTATCACCCATTACTGATCTTCCATGTAGCATCTTATTCATCATCTTCATCAATGACCTGGATGAAGGGATGGAGTGTACCCTCAGCAAGTTTGCTGATGATACTAAACTGGGAGGAGTGGCCGATACACTGGAAGGCTGTGCTGCCATCCATCGAGACTGGACAGACTGGAGAGCTGGGTAAAGGTAAGCCTAATGAAGTTCAACAAGGGCAAGTGTAGAGTCCTACTCCTAGGGAGCAATACCACCATGCACCAGTACAGGTTAGGGGTTGACCAGCTGGAAAGCAGCTCCACAGAGAAGGACCTTGGCGTCCTGGTGGACAATAAGTTATCCATGGTTCAGCAATGTGCCTTTGTGGACAGGAGGGTCAATGGTATCCTGGGGTGCATTAAGAAGAGTGTGGCCAGCAGTTCAAGGGAGGTTCTGCTACCCCTCTACTCTGCCCTAATGAGACCACATATGGAGTACTGTGTCCAGTTCTGGTCTCCCCAGTTCAAGAGGGACAGGGAAATATTAGAAAGAGTCCAATGGAGGCTATGAGGATGATGAAGGGACTGGAACATCTCTCTTATAAAGAAAGGCTGGGGCTGTTTAGCCTGGAAAAGACTCAGAGGGGATCTTATTAATGTTTCCAAATATTTGAAGGGTGGGTGTCAAGTAGAAGGGGCCAGTCTCTTTTCAGTGGTGCCCTGTGATAGGATATGGGGCAGTGGTCACAGACTGGAACACAGGAAGTTCACCTCAACATGAGGAAAAGCTTCTTTACTGTGAGGGTGATGGAGCACTGGAACAGGCTGCACAGAGAGTTTGTGGAGTCTCCTTCTCTAGAGACTTTCAAGACCTGCCTGGATCTGTTCCTGTTTGGGTGATCCCGCTCTGGCAGGGGGGTTGGACTCGATGATCTCCAGAGGTTCCTTGCAACCCCCACCATTCTATGATTCTATGATTTGAGATTTTATTTGAAAAAAAAAAGTAGTTTGTAGCATGTAAGTCTATGTATGATGTTTAGAATCAGCCACTGCTTAGCAACAGACCATACCTATCTGCCTTAGGAACACTACGCTTCCTGAAGCAGCTATACTTGTACAAGACACTTAGCTTTCATCACTTTAAATGCTGACAGTGTAACATGCCAGATATAAAAGATACGACTGGATGAGGCTTTGAGCAACCTGGTCTGGTGAGAGGTGTTCCTGCCTATGACAGGGGGGTTGGAACTAGATGGGTTTTAACATCCCTTCCAACTGAAACCATTCTATGATTCTATGATATTGTTTTGCACTTAGAGAGGTGCAGTAGTGCCCCTAGTACATGAAAGTTGTCAAGGGGTGTACCAACCAAATAGCATAAAGGCCTAATATAATATGTACCGGTACTGAAATTTCTTTTTGGCTGCACGGACAACATGGAATAAAGGTAGAATATATTCTACCCTAGCTGTCAGGATTCCTTTATGGCTATTTTCCACTCATTACTACATTCCGCTCATTTCCACGCATTTCTACAACAAGACTTTTGTGATGAGCTGATAGATTAAAAGTCATGAAGGTCAAAGTTCATTCATATATATTATTAATTAATGTATGGCAACTGAGTACACCTCAATACTTAATGAAACTGGACACAGTGAAAATCAGCTGCTCATAGCTGATCTGTCATATGTACACTGTCTGTTACTATACCTATCTTATTATACCTATTGTTTAAGACTAGCAAATCAACCTGGTGAACTGAATGTCTGAAAAAAACCCATGTCTGAATAAATACACCCTTTCCTAGCTCAGGAATGAAGGGAAATGGGGCAGTGAAAGTAGTGTCTGATAGCCTGTCCAAAAAGGAAGAGAAAACCTATTTGAAGCTTTGAAACAGTAAAACTCACATGCAAGCTAATGCCTTCTGTAAACTGGGCCCAGCTTCTATTTCAGTTTAAGTTCTTTAATTATATTAAATAATGCTGAAAGGCTTTATAAATAATTCAAATGACTTAAAAATAATTTTGCTATTTATACAGTGTGGCCTAAAAGCTGATATTTTTTCAGTCAGATATAATAAATAAGCTTTTACTTCTAGCTTAAAAATTTAACTGATCTACCTGTTGCTAAATGTTACACAAGGATCAAGATTTTCAACATACTAAAATCACAGGGCACCCAAAAACCAGAAAGCTATAATAGATATAATCAACTGAAAGAAGAGAGAAGCAATCCCAAGCACACCATTACTAAATCATTACTTACTGTAAAAAATTAACTCATCATTACTAGTTAAAAGATCTTAACAGATTTCAGGGAGGTTTAACATAATTCAATTGCCCACCAAAAGGGGAAGTTTTCAATCAAAAACTCTTAGATATGATTGCACTGATTTATAACCAGATTGGAGCTGAGAATAGTTCAAGGTAGGTCAGTTTAAGCTGCGGATATGAAGGAAGCCGCTGCAAAACAAGGTAAGCACACTACCTTTGGCCTCTGTTATCTCAGGCATGGGCTAATTGAACAGCAACTTCCCTGAGCTCTGAGCCTTTCTCCTTTTTTTCAGGTGGATAAGAAATAGATTAAGGTAGCAAGGTCTCAGAGAGATAAGTTATTAGGTTTCAGACAACTGTAATTTATAAGTAAATGAGAAAAATTACTAAGGCCATAAGAACACACTGTTAATAAGTGGAATTTAAAGAGAAACAGAGAGGAGACAAGGCCAGAAAAGGAAATGCAAAATTAAGATGAGATCTATGATAAAATAATCTTTAAAATTTTGTGTTATGTATTCATCATTACACTATATTGTTTGGTTTCTGTGAAAATTAGCAGAGAAAAGAACTGAATCTGCTCAACAGTAAGAAATGTACCATGCAGCTTTGCAAATTGTTAATTATAACTGCAGTGTTGTAGTGTCACAATGTTGTAGTGTTTGAAAATCTGTTTGCTTCCATAGCAATGAAAAACTATGCCCCCAGACAAATGGGAGCTATAAAGCTGGAGCTGGGGTCCCATTCTAAAAGTAGCCCTCTGAAGACAGACTGCAGTTGAGTTGGTCATTCGTTTCCATGGCTGAGGGATGTCTCAAATGGAAACGATATCTGGAGCTAGTGATTAATGTTGGCTATATATTTAGGTTTCCCTTAAGTGAAAAAACACTTTGAGGCACTTTTGTAATGTTTCCAAGTTGTGATCAAGAACTCAGTCCCTTGTTTCCTAGAATAAACGCAGCCTTAAGCATGCCTGGTGTTAAATTACCTGGGGTAGCCTGACAAGCAGAGCACGTATCATTTACATTAGCTGGTTTCTGGAGAAACAGGAGTTTTGAAGAAAATGGCTTTGGCTGCTTGTTATCTGAGCAAATAACAGAATGACAGGTCAGAGGAGTTTTCTCACTCAACTATGACAGTGGGTGCATCGAATGCCAAGATATGGAGCTATATTATTCAAGGTGAACTTTGTCTTATGCTTTCTGATAAAAGCAACTAGTCAAGAGGTCTCCAGGAGTCAAGGAAATTTCATCTTACTCTGTGATGACTTGAAAGCTTAATTCCTCTAGAACTTCAAATAGCAGTGGTCCATGAATAAACCAATGGTTTAATTAACTCTTGATTATTTCTTGATGTAGTTAAGTGGAAAAGGCCACTATCAGCAATCAACATTAGAGTAGTAATATATCTGGAGAAAGAAAATGAAGGAACTAACCAAATTCAGGCTGTTGTCTTGATTTCTGAAAAACACTGTCTATGTGAGGCATTTAAAATAATTGCCTTTGCCAGTTAATATGCTAGGTTGCACTTTTGTCAGTACATCTTACAGCTAGGCTACTTATTGTTCTGCTATTTTGCTACAGCTGAACATTAAGTGTCTTGATTTAGCCTGACAATTTTAATAGCAATGCAAGGCTTAGTGTATCATACCTCTTGATGAGAATATAATACCATCTTACTGGACAGTAGGTCCCAAGAAAGTTGCTAATGACAGAAGTAAAATACCAATTAAAGTCTTTATATTTTTGTTCTATTATACTACTGTACTTGTTGTGTATGTGCTAATGAGATACTGGCTGACAGAAAATTCCATTTGCAAAATGGCACTTGGTTAAACAAGCAGACTGACAAATACAAAGTTCTATTTTCTAGCAAAAGATTCCACCTTAACAACTGCAGGAAGGGACAATTTTTAGATTAAATAAATAGGAAATCGTTCAGACTCACAGAAAAGAGGTATAGCTAAAATTGCCTGGGGAATAATTCATGTGTGCTCACTTCTATTTCTGACAGTTTGAGCTGGTTGCTTTCAAGTCGTCCTTAGCAATCTGTAATGACAAATTCTTTTGTAATATAGCAACTACTCTTTTTCTTCTCCACAGCCTCAGGTGAATATAGTTTCAAAATTGACTCTAATGTCCAGATTTTTTTATTAAATTGTAGCTATGAATGAGAATGTACTAGATTGCTAAAGAAGTCTTGAGACCATTGCAACTATTGCCTTCAAGTCACAAAGACATTATGACACGGTAAATTATATCATATATTGCTCTAACAAATATTATTCTTAGAAAAATAATAGTTAACATAACAAGCATTAGAATAAAAGGTTAAGATAAAACATATCATGTACAATGACTAATTATTTAATGTACTATGCTTCAATTGGTTATCCCAATTCTTTATTTATTTCCCTTTGCAAAGGTGTAGAGGAGAGAAAATTAGAGGGAACACATCAAACTTTTTCATCAAAGGGTAATTTTTCAATGGCAATAGCATATCTTTGACATTTGCAACAATGTATTAAAGTTCGCACTGGGGTTTTTGAAAGCAATTTTTAAAAAAACTACATTTATTGCAAACACTTGGAAAAGGAATCACATCAACAGAAGGAAAATCCAACCTGAAAAATGTTTTGAATCTTATTAAAGGCTAAGTTTTGTATGCCCTAGTTGAGTAAGAAAAAACTGCACTAATCAGATAAAACTAGGTATTGTATCCAGTCTTAAAGCGTAAAATGCAAACAAAAGTGGCATGTTAAAAGCCTTGTAAAATCAGCATCATGTACAGGCAGATGCTGCTGCCCTGAGCTTGAAATGAGTAAAGAATGTCTCATTAAAGATGCATCTGCTTAACAGTTAAAGTAAAATGAGGAAAGAAGTTCAGTTTGATGAAAACACTGCACCAGCTGGAAGCCAAGTATTCACCTCTTACAGCACAATCACATCTAAGAGACTTCACGTCCCATAATCTCCCAGCAAAATGAGTGCAGGGTCCAAAAATATAGTGCATACAGTTAGTAGCTTTAGTAGCTTTGGACTGTGTAGAATTTATAGGAACATCCACAGCAAGAAATTGCTGAAGTGTTTTCCTTCCAACAGTTGCTCATTGACAAGCAAAGCAAATGAAATACGAAATAGTTATGATCCTTGTTTTCACCCTTTTCTTGTTTTTCCTTTGTGTTTTATTGCTTTGGTATCCACAGATGAGCACTGTTAGAGACTGGGTGGTAGCTTAAGCACATGACTGTTCTTATGCTCTCTTGACTCATCTCTGTTGAGTCAGTTCTAGTAGAGTCTGTAGATCACTGGGCACAGACTTTACATGCACAGTTGGGCTTATGGATGTTCTACGGTTTTTTCAGAAGCACAGTTTCACCTAAGTCATTGAAAGTGTTAAAGAAGAATTAAGAGTTCATTCTTCTTTTCAGCAGCATAACGTGACTGATGGAAGAAGTATATACAAATGGTTGGGCTTCTCAAAAGTAGATTTCAAATCTGAGGTGTACTAGGCCTCCAGGGAAGCTGGAGGGGCAGTGAAGTTTCTATTCTCAGTCAGGTAACTAGAAAACCATGAGTAACCCTATCTAAGATTAACTGAAATCTCTTGTAATGGAGGTTCTTTGTAATGCTGGAGAGGAGCAAGGATAGGAGTCCTCTCAGGGTCTCACAAGCAAACATGAAACTGCATTCTTGGCCCCAGATGGGCTCAGTTATGTATGGCAGACATCACTTGTCATCATGTTTGACAGTAGAAAGCCTTTTTTCAAAGTAGCAGAGACAATGACACTAAAGTCCTGAAAGTCTGTGAGCATGTACTGCAGTCTCCACTAAGGGAGAGTCTGTGTCTGTTACTGATGGGTGCAAAAGGTTTGCTTGAGAATGGGACCTTACAAACACTTATCAAAAAGGCTTTGTATTGTCAGGTCTGTTGGTCCTCTTGGAGCTAACCTGGGCACAATTAATCTATTTGCCTGGTCCTCATGCTGCTCTGATCATAATTTCAGCCTGAGGTATAAGCAGGAGATTGGTTTTTTTTCCTCAGG
>JANHGN010025589.1:13160-24738 GCA_024605025.1 Megaceryle maxima | reverse complement strand
TGGAACAGGTTGCCCAGGGAGGTGGTTGAGGCCCCATCCCTGGAGACATTCAAGGTGAGACTTGACCAGGCTCTGAGTAACCTGCTCTAGTTGAGGTTGTCCCTGCTCTCAGCAAGGGCATTGCACTAGATGACCCCTAGAGGTTCCTTCCAACCCAGACATTTCTATGATTCTATTCTATGATTCTAATAAAAAAGATGTGTAAAGCAATGGGCACACTGTTACCCATTTACTAAAGAAGACATGTATATTAATCATACTGCAGCAAAAGCAAACCACTAACTAGTAAAAAGATATTAGTTCATTTCAGAATGAGCTGTGGGATCACCTTCAACACACGTCAACTCAGAACCATGTGTGAAACACTTCTGTCACAGAGCTAGTAAAAATGTACTTTGTGGTATGTGATGGAAAGAACCTGGTACCTCTGACTGGTGCACTTAAAACTCACAGGAGACTTGGGCACTAGACAAGATTAGCCCTTGACCATCCTACAGTATCTCACTTTAGATGATTTTAAAGATAAGATTTGCTGATTTTGAGAGACAACCTGCTATGCTATTATAGTAATTGCTTGTGGTTTAGTACGCAGAGTCCTTAATATCCTTAGGTGAAAAATGGGAGCCATTGTGAATAGAATGCAGAGAATTAAAATAATATTCAGGCTGAATTTCTAGGCCAAATGCTCAGTTCTCCATCATTTTTATTTCTGTATCGTGCCAGACTGATAACTTTTATTTTAATCAATGGAGGAGTATATTCAAGCTATTTTAGGATTCAAAGACTATCAAAGTTAAGAGCTCTTGCTCAGATAAAAGAAGCATCACAGTTCAGACACCTTTGCAGAACTGGAAGTTGCTTCTTCTGGTTGAAGTCCTGTGTGCTATAAATACAAAAGCTGAAAAGCTGTGAATTTATACTGACTGTGAACAGAGACAGGGCGATAAAGAGTTTTCTATTAATTTGGATTTCCCTTCAGATTGTTAGAGCCAACATGGCCTATTTTCAAAGACCTTGGCAAGACCTACTTATCTGTGGCTATAGGCAAATATTGCTTGGCACTTTCAATTGTGATTATATTTCCATTTCAGAATCACACGGATAGCACTTGGTGACTCTTTTTGTGATGCTGCCCTGTACTTGACATAGCCTGAAATCATACTTAAAGCCTAAATTTAAATACTAGATATTATGCTTTCCTCTTGCCATGAGAATGCCCTATATACACATATCTTCATATGACAGACCCTCCATTACCACAACTAACTGAATATGTTGTCATGTTTAATAGTACAAAAAATGAGGGTGAGACATCCTATGTTCGCTAGATGGCTCTTGAATATTGTTTATCAAAACACAGGTGGGAATTAAAGTTACATCAAGCCACTCCAGACATAAGACAGATAGGATTTTTCATAGGAAGCCCTTCCTTGGAAGGGCTTTTTGAGACTTGTAACAGATTTGGTATTTAGCAACTCCCAGCAAGTCTGGAGAGATGCTCATTGGTTCACAGGTTTCTGAAGGGGAGTTGCAGCTGAGGGCTCAAACAGTAGACAGCACTGACTGACAGGATGACAGCTTGTCAATCGAAATGCTAGTCTGTAGCAGAACTATGGGCATTGAACTTTGTGATAATATTACATTTCAAGATTATATGGAAGGAACATTGAATTAGACACCCAAGTAATAACCTCACTCTGGGAGTTTCCAACTGGGAATTTCTGGTGGAAGTTAAGAGACAGGTGTCACTATGCTTATATTCTTCTCACAGAGCTGGTCTCTGGAAAAATTCCTCTAATTATCCAATCTGAAGAGAAAACTCTAGTAACTTTCTTGAGCACTTTAATTAAGGTGATGTCTTCATTATTGCCTTAATCTATACAAAGTAGACATCTGTTTGACAGTGCTTGCAGTATTTGCACTGAAGATGATTTCCCCTGGTCCAGACTAGACCCTCTGTTACCATTGATGCTATGGTGAGGAAAAAAAAAAAAAAAAAAAAAATTAAGTGAATTAGTGCATTATTGAAGTCTGTTATATTGCATCTTTTCTTCATTTTTGTTTTTGTTCTGAGTAGGTTAAATAAAAGCTGCTGTAAACTATAGTTATGATTTGGAAAAGATAATAGAGTAATACAGTGTATGTTTTCAATAGATCAGCTCAGATGCTTGCTGCTCAAGGCTGGGAAATGAGAAGTGGTAATCTGTTTTTCTGCATTTATTTTCTACTTTTCAGTAAAAGTTGCATCTGAAGGGCTTAACAAATTGCATCTTGTCAGATAGTGTTTCAAAACACGTGTGAGTATCCAGCTTCCTTCAGTCCCTTGATAATGTTAGGCTTGAGCTATTTCAGTAGATGCCCTATTTAAATGAATATAAAGCTGAGAGTGGGAAAAGAAGGTGTGAACTTCCGGTGTTAACCCTAAGTTGGTTCATTTGAAAATTATTCTCTTCCAAAATTTATCAGACCCCACAGCTTACCTTGTATTCCAGAGGCTTCTTATTCATACCTGCTAGACTTTCTGATCACTGCTCACCAACTATAAAAAAAACCCCACCCAAACAGAAAAAAGAAAAAAAAAACTGAGAGGATAAAATTAAGCTTTGACAAGGAAAGCAAATGCCTTGAAATTGAAACCTGAAAACAGAGAAACTGAGCTGATAGAGGAAAGCAGACAATAAGTTTACTTTATTGTAGACAACAAAATGCTCAATCAGATGTATTAATTAAAGCCTGAATCAACAAGTTCTGGGTATGAACTTTGTTCTTGCTTTGCTCTGAGTAAGGGGAAAAAATATTACACGCGCTGTGCCCATTCCCTAGCTGAAGACTGTACTGCCTGGCTGTTCAGTGCTTGTTGTCTTTGCTTTATCCTGGTTCTTAGAATAAAGATTTAAAATTAAAACAGGTTTCCTCTCAGTCTTAGTGTAAGCTGGAACTGATCTTGCCTGTTTAGACAAGATTTACTGTTTTCACACCAAAAGTTAAAGATATTCAGGCATCCACAATTTAAAGTTTGCCTAAGTGTTATGCCACCCTTAATTAAAGCTCCAAATACACTATTCAGATTATGAAGAAAACTAGTAGCTTGGCTCTTGATAGGCAACCAAATAGTATTTACCAAAATTGGAACCTAAAGTAGTAAAAGTTGGCATCTTAAAATAATAAATCTCATGGCTAATACAGTATTAAACCAAGTTTATTTTTCATTGCAGAGGCACTGGACCCCAACATTTTTTTGCAAAGGATAGGCATTTCAGGATTCAACTATGAAAGAGTACTGTTGGTATCTGCCCTCCTATGCTATACACTGAGACTACCAGAGTCTGCAATCATTTTCTTCACAGTGCTGTGTTTATCAAATATAATTCATAAAAGTTACACAATTAATATTTCCTTGCAGAGTACCATATTTGCAGCTGGTAGTAGTCATAGCTAACAGATTTAGAGCTTTAGTCTTTTATTATTATTATTAATTATTTATTTAATGGGAAGAAAAGGGATTGACAGTGCTGTCATATGTGTTTACTTAGTACTACCTGGACTGCCTATATTCTGTCACTCTGAAGAAAATATGTTACTGGTAGCCCAAAAACTTTTTGCTCCCTTCATGATTATTGAAAGAGTTTTAACTACCACCTTGCTCTGTAAGAATGGAAACAGATCAAAAATCTGGCAGTAAAAATGATTAATTTTTTGATGGGAAGCTACACTCATTCTTAATGCTTTTTACAGTAGACTGCATTTAAATAAGAAAGTGAAAAGCTGTACTAAGTAATTTTTAAGATCTCAGTTATTAGTATTATAGAAAGATCCTCTAGATGTAGAGAAATTCAAAGCTCAGTTGCTTTAAAGACTGGAATAGTAGAGCACCACTTAAGACAACCTACAGAAGCACTTGTTCTTCAGTTACTTTTTTTGTAACTTTCGAGCTCTGATTCAGTTACAGCTGGTCTGTGATGGAAATAACAAAGTCGGCTCATTTTTTACTTGTGGAAAGTCTTATCCAAAGCTGGCAAAATCCTAGATGAAAATGGCTTTAGGACAAGTGGGAAGACATTACAGCTTCTCCACTGAGAGCTACACTACTTCAGGCTTCTCCCCTGCTGTTGCATGAGAGCACTGTTTTTAACAGCGATGTCTGCAAACCATCACCACTTATCATCAGTCCTCTGGTCCTCCACACTGGGATGTGCTATGACAATGCTAGTTACTGAAAAGCATTTCCTAGTTTATCTGTATTTTGGCCAGTTTAACTTGATTTAGGCATAAACTATGAGTAGAAGGTGAAGACATCTGTGACATTTTCCTTTTTTACTCAAGCCTGTGTTGGCTGAAGCTGCCCTGACTGCCTGCACCAGGATCAGCAAACTAATCTAGCTGGAAAACTGTTGATGTTGACTCTCAGTTCTGGCTGTATTAACGGCCCTTTTGCCCAGGACTGGTCAACCACACCAATGCACAGTTTTAGTGAGACAGCACATGCAAATCTACTGCATAGTCAGGAAAATGTAGGTAGTCAATATCAATGCAACTGTAAAATAGATGATTTTCCATTCTTTTGCGATACTAACAAACACACCCCTTCCCCGTCAAACAAACAAACCAAACCAAACTAAAACAAAACAAAACAAAACAAAACAAAAAGGCTAGGACAGAAAAGGAATATGTTGTGCTTTGGATTCCTGTGACTTTTCCTTTTCTCAGAAAAAGGCAATAGCTTTGGAAGAAGGAAAACAAACTTAAGCTGCTGATGACATTTCAACCTTCTTTCTCAGTAAGAAGGTACCTGCAAGCTGATCTTTAACAATTCTGTAAGTAGCAAGTAATTTCCATTTGTAATATCTCAGTTTACTGAGTTTAAGATGTGCATTGATGTAACTTTTTTTTTTTATGGTATCCTGCAAAATGCTTTAATCACTACCTTGCAGACACATAAATCAAAATTAATGTATAATATGACTAAAGGCAGCACAGTTAAGGGGTTGTCCTGAAAACCTGCATCTGTGGCCTTTCTTATAGCTGATAAGCTCTACTTATTCAACACATACATGTTTTCATCTCACTAAGATGTTAAATTTAAAGCCTCTTAAGCCTTTAACCCTCTTTGGGAAAATTTCAGTCTGATGAACATCAACTGCAAACACTGTGCCAACTACACAAACACTGTGATTACAATAAACATATTGCAACCAAATATTTCCTAACATAAAATCTTTTGTAATCCAGGTGTCATAAATTTCCATAGCAGACAAATGTTTAACTGAGAGTGAGCTCTTGGGTGAACTTAGCTGAAGTGTTGACAGAATAGTCTAAGTGAAAGGGATAAAGTTCATTGGTCTTGGGTTTCCCTAATGGGGTGCTATCAGTAGGTCTGATTGAACTGCTGTACTTGAAAGGGTATGTACAGCCTTCCTAATTTACAAATAGTAAATTACACTTCCACTTGATGAAGTAGTTTACTCCTGTCCTTGTCCAGTCAAAACAATAAGAATTGCAAATCTGTCAATAAGATTACACTTCTGTTGCACATTTTAATTGACATAGATGTCACACATTTCTCTATGTGTCAGGGCTATTCAACTCTGCAATATGATGGCTCGATTATTCTATTATTTTTAGAGAAAGTTGAGTAGCTTGATCATTCTGTCCCAAATACACACATGTTGAAATACTAACATTGTGGTGTTTGATCATTGGCTGTAAGGAAAAAAAAAAAAAAAAAAAAAAAAAGGGGGTCTATTCCAATGCACCAATTTCTAACGCAAGGGAAAGAGTGCTGATCTCAGTTATGTCAGTTTACTAATCTACTGGAAATCAACATGTCCTGAATAATATGCATGTATAAATGTATAAGGATAAGACAAGTTACTTATTAAATAAATTGTGAGATTAGAGGAAAGTGTTAGCCTATGGAGTGTTAAAAATTGTTTGAGCCATCTGCCCTTCCATGGTGTGTTCAAACTACACTGAAGAGATGACTCATTTTGTATTTCAACTTAATTTAGTTGTTAGCTGTTTTGTTTTCAAGTAATTCTGCTTGAAGACATTTTATCAGTTTAATTTTGCTAAAATATTAAGGAGTAGATGATACTCAGATAATCTGCTCTCCTTGACAACATAGCTGCAGAGTGAATGACTAGATAAAATCTCAAGGAATGTTCAGGGGAGAAACCAGTAATTTCACTGCAGAAAGAAATAGGTATGGCTTCAACAATGATTTTTCAAACTAATCCTTACAAAAATCTGTTTAATTATTGCATATAAAGAGCTAGGTAGACTGCATCTATCTGACAAAATGCATCCTCTGAACTGAGACAATTTCTTTCTTTGACTGAATTAGTGAGATTCTGAAACCATAAATTAAAACACCAGTACACTACAGATACTGGCTACCAAAAGGAGTCGCTGAGAAGCACTTCAAACTTCCTCGCTCTTAAAAAACTTCTTATATCATTACTTACAGCTGCTATCATACATAATTAGTTGTGCAAACTGTCCTACTGTCAGCATCTGATAGCTCATATCACAGTGGGAAGACTAATTGCTTAAAAAACATTCATAGCTTGTGACCTGAAAGCTTTCAGAAAATGTGTATAAAATTCAGCCCATGTTATGTCACCCTACCTCCACAGCCATGGAGAGCTGCACACATTTTAAAGAGACAGAAGGAATCAGAGAGGGACAAGTGTGGGACTAAGCAAAAAGCAGTTGACAGATGAGGTGTGAAAGGCATCTATTTTCAGTTGGAACTGTGGGGTGAAGTTTTACCATATTATGCACTTAATATAATGGAAAGCAGTAAAATTGCAGCATAGCACCAATCTGCTGTGCAGTGCAGCTGCTGTTACAAAAACACTTCATGAGCTTCTTTTGGTATTGGTGCACTTTGTATGCACAAAGCCATCAGTGTCTACATGTGTAGTATTCTGATAAGTCTCCTAGTAAACACTTATCATTTACAAGACTGTGAATAAAATGAAAGATCACTAAAGACTACAGGTGCAAGGCTAGCCTACCATAAACTGCAAGAAAGAGTCCTTAAAGCCTTGTTCCTTACTGATACTTCTGGTTTATTGTCTGTCTTACCCTGAAGCATCCTCATCTCTCCAGTTTTGGGGGTACTGGGGGTTTTGTCTACAAGGACTGAAGTTCAGATAACAGGGGTAGCATGCCCA
The DNA here is from genome assembly GCA_024605025.1 of Megaceryle maxima. Lineage (NCBI taxonomy): Eukaryota > Metazoa > Chordata > Aves > Coraciiformes > Cerylidae > Megaceryle > Megaceryle maxima. The sequence goes on along the minus strand of JANHGN010025589.1, from coordinate 17,560 downwards.
CTTTGGGGGCTGCTGTGCCTTATGCCAGCTGGGTCAGCCGCACACATACTGGATATAGGGCTACAGCCACAGACTTACTGACAACAGAGATAGCCAGCGCTCCTCTGCCTTCCCATGTGGACAATGGATGGTGAGCACAAGCCCAGCTTGACCCCACTGCTTTCTGTCACTAGGTCTTACAGGCTGGGGGATACCCTTGCTCCCCCAGCAGATGGCAGGGACCAGCCCTGCCAGGGGAAAAAAAATCAGAAAACAAGATAGGACACCTCATCTCTACACCTAGAAGACAGCTCTAAGGTTTGTGGAACAAATGTGCAAACCTTAACAGGAAAGTTCCTGGATTTTGTTGATCCCCTTTGCATACTAAAAAGTTCTAGGTGCACCCAAATACCTTGGTTTTACTCACATGAGGAACATTATTTAAAATAATGGCTTAGAAATGTAGCAGTGCTGAGAAAAGCTTTCTGGACAGATTGGCTTGACCAGTCCCAGGTGACTTAGATGAATGAATGGATGCTTGTTGCTAAGTTGTAACTAGTGCTTATTTTGTAACGTGAAAGTCTAATGTGAAGATAGATCTTAGATTAATATATTAAAACATTGCATTTTTTTTATTTTCACTGTTTTTTATATGATTTTTTCCCTCAGTAAACTAAGAAGGAAAGAAAAAAGGAAAGCCAAGATCAATACAGATGGAAACAATGGTGATTCACTTATGTGTAAAACTGGGGCCATAGAAGGAAAAGAGATGTAGCTTTTGGTTCTTATACTATATTACAATAGATGAGGTGCTGGAAGTTGGTGCATCTAAAATGTGGTATCTTCCTCTTTCCCTACAGCCCAATGTTTTGCTTATTCCTTTAATACTGTTTTGTTTGTGAATACTTTAAGAATTGTGTAATGGCCCTGAGTGCACTAATAGGTCTTAAATTCCCTGATCAGCCTCACCTGACACTCCACAACACCATCCTGCCCAAGAACCCTATTTCAGCTCCACTGCAGGCAGCAGTTCTTTTCTGAAGCCAGGCATGTGCCCAGCTCTGTTCTTGAACTGTTGTTTTGTCTTCATGGATTGGTTACAGACCTGGCTACTTATAGCTGGTCATCACAGGAGTTTTGATAGTATCTGTTGCTATCTGTTCTGCTTAGCTCACCCAGCTCAGACATATGGGGGTAGCATTCTGCTTTGGGGTCACCTTTGCCTCCCAATTCATTTGTGCTGTGGGCTGACCTGCTGCTGTACTTCTGTGGTAGACTGTCATCAAATGCCACAAAATGTAAGTAAGCTTTTGTGTTTTCTTCCCAAATATGCTTTGCGTGTTTTGGTTTTAATACACTTTGAAATGTATCCAGTCAATATTCCTGCTTAATCTAAAATCATTTTAGGTGACTTCAAGTCTTTAACCAAATGAAATATGGCTTACTGGGGAATGCTACACTCTCCAATCTCCAATCAGTAAGCAGCTGCTGTGCTTTTTCAGAATCCCAAGGCTGACTGTATTTAGCTTGTTCTTCTGACAATAGCAACTGAAGAAGCAATTTGAGGCAAACATAAGGTCAGGGCTGAAGATTAATGAAGAATGAGTAGAGGGAAGGGGTGGGTGGTGTTTTGGTTTGGGGCAGCAATGAAGCTGGCTAGATACAAGCAGAAACTATGTGTCCTTTCCAGAGGTGTCTCTAGTGTTATTTGCTGGTGCCTCTGTTGTTGCCTAATTTACGTGGCAAAGTGCATGGTTGTTTTCGCTATCAACACAGGAGGAGGGTGTGTCAGAGAAAGGAAACTTGTTGGAAGATATCAGTAATGGTGTCCTGTGGGTAGTCATTGCACAGCTGTGTAGTGATGTGTTTCATGTTCTGGTTTTGTGCTTGATCCGGAGGCTTCTGTGACTTTGGCTGAACTCCATGTTTGGTGCTGTCATTGAAGCAAGCTATGTCATGCGCATAATGCCAAGAGGCTGTCAAAAGGCTCACCAGTAAACCCAGTAAAATAGTATTTAGTATGTATAATAATAATTTCATATATATTTAACATGATTAAATCTTACAAGGAAAAGAATTTAGATATTTTTGTCTATGCGTTTTAAAATTTTCTTGCAAAATTTTCTTTGAGCTAAGACTTTTGAAGTGCAGGACAAGTTGGTTTAAGACACATGATGGGACGTTTGTTTAGGGAAACTACTTGTATTCAACTAAGTGTTGTGATAGGTTCTTGGAAGCTCACTGTACAGGACTGAGTACTTGGTTCTTTTTATTTGTTGTTCTATGGCCCTTCCAAGAAAGCTTTCATTTTTTTAAGTAGAGTTTTGAATTAAGGACAAAGATTTGAACTGAGCCTTTTCTTCCTTGTGAATTAAAAAATGTTGGGTGGTCACCATAAAGAGCTATCTAAAGCCATCACAGAGGCCACCTGAAAACACAGGGTGGTTCATCAACCTTCTACTGTATAAAACTAACTTATAATTTTATTTTTAGAAGTGTAGATGACTCAAGAGAATTGCAATATGAAGAACAGGTTTGGAAGATTAGAATAGTAAAGATCAAGTCCCCTTCCCTTCCTTGCTCTTGAACAAAAACCAATTTTTTACGTATCAAGTTATTGCTTACCTTTGGAGTTGTGTAATTCTCCTGAACATGTTAAACAGAACTTTATCCTGAGAGAGTGGTTTCAGGCAGGTGCACTACAGGTTGATTTGTGTCTCTGGCTTTGAAATATTTTTTTTTTTTTATTTAAGCCTGTCAAATCTTCAAATACAGCACAAAATAATTCTTAAGCATGTTCAGGTATTTCTGTGCTATGGGAATAAATGCAAGGAGGATATGTTAGGAAGAGGAGAAACAGTACACTTTTAATTCTGTATTAAAATCAAATAAGCTTAAGAATCTAGAGTAGCTACACAAATTAGTTCAAGTCATATGAATGACCCACATAAAGGACCAAAAGAATATGCATCAACACTTATATTTCATAAGCTTTAAATAGACATGGAGTTTCATGGGACTGCAGAAAATTCTGTTCTACCCTGAAAATTGTAGGCATGCTCAAGAACTTAAAAGACCTGCTTTGAACCTACAGAAAAGTATATGCGGCTTAAGGAATGCTTCAGTTGTAGGTGACTTTATGAGAAAACCCCATTTTTGTTAGCTCATCTTAACTCATCTGATAAATTTTCTGTTGAGTCTTAAGGTTGGTTTTTTTCAGGAATTTTATAATCAAATGAACAGACTTTCCTCTGTGATTTATGCTATTAGACAATGCTTTCTGTGTAGCTATAAAGACACTGAGTGTTGTTTTTAGGTAGCTTCTTGATATATTAATCTTTTGGTTCTTATACTGCACAAAAATTCAATAGATACATGGTGATCTTATTGACCTGGGGCCTTCCTTTGCCCTAATTTAGAGCAACCACAAATCTTAGAGTATAATTTCATCTTTACATTTAAAGTAGTGAAAAGGTAATGTCCAGTTATATTAGTTTTGCATCTTTGTGTATAACACTTGCTTAAGTCTGAGTATGTTCCAAGCCTTAAATCTGATAACACTTGTTGATGTTTTCAAACTTATAAAAATACCTGTGCAAATGAAGACATGAGTATGTAGGATTAGTACATGGAATGTGAAATCATATGTGTCTACCTCAAGTAACCATGTAGAAAAATTGTTATGGGGAATACTATATAACTGTCCTGTGTTTCTAAGGTATCTTAACAAGTTCAATATGTTGTCTGATTGCAGTGAGATGCATTTCTTTCCTAGTTTTGTAGATTACTGCTGAGTGGCTCTTCTCAGAAGTAAAACACAGTTTATCTTCAGCTCTGTTTAGATCCATATGTGTCTGTTTAGACTGTGAAGTAGTGGGTAAGCAATGTTGTTCTAATTGAACCAATCCTAACGTGATTTCTATCTTTCAGTAACTCGTTCAAAAGAAGCTTCTTCTCTCTCTCCTTACTGAATTATTTTTCCTTTGCTATTTTTCCTTTATGTGCACTAAACTCCTGTCTACTATAAGAATGCTTCTAAAACTACTGTAAAACTAGTATTATTAGGTATTTTAACTTGAAAAATCATCAATAGTGAGTGTGGAAAAAAAAAATCATGTGCTACAGGCTGCACGATTGTTAATAACTGCAGGTTGTTAAAACTACCTGCAAAATTACATGTCTGTGATTTCTTTAAATGCCCTTTATAAATATTAGGAAAACTGTATTTTCCAAATCTTCCTTTAGAAATCACAGAATCATAAAAATGTCTGAAACACAGAAACGTCTGGGTTGGAAGGGACCTCTAGAGGTCATCTAGTCCAACCCTCCTGCTGAGAGCAGGGCCATCTTCAACTAGAGCAGGTTGCTCAGAGCTCTGTCAAGCCCCACCTTGAATGTCTCCAGGGATGGGGCCTCAACCA
>JANHGN010025589.1:0-11537 GCA_024605025.1 Megaceryle maxima | reverse complement strand
ACAGACCACATGTAATGTGGGTAGAATGAATTTACTCTCTTGTACTAGAGGCACTGAAGTCTGCAATACACAGTTTTACTGTTCCAGGTGAACTTTCAAGCCTTCTGCCATTCCAGGAGAGCTGCTAAATTTATTAGACTTCTATATTTGTCCTGCACAGCTGTTCATACCTATGTTAGGTTGTAGAAATAAAGCAAAAAAAGCACTGTAGCCACTGTCAGACATGCATGGTGCTGTTGCTGGACAGGCTGCGGTCAACAGTGTAGCTCTTCCAGAAAGACCAGCCCAAGATAAGAGTGAGTCAGGGAGGAGCTGTGGGAGAAGCAGTTTGAATGCCTGCCTGATAACTAGGTAAATAGTATGGCCTTCCAAAATCCTATCAACTAGCTGCTGTGTTTCAGAAATGTTTTAATAAGCAGAAAGCTATTCTAGCTGAAGCGCTGTATCAGGCCTCCTGTTAAGGGCTAAAGCTGTGGTCCTTGTATCCTCTGATGTTTTATGTGAATACCAAATCTTATGAATTCAGTAAATGTTTTGTAAATAGAATTGGTTTAATAGTTTTTGACATTACTTCTGTGAAAAAGGAAACAATTAAAATAATTGTACACTTGTTCATTTGATTTTTTGTCAAGATGTTGATAATAGGATTAGTATGTGCTGCTGTGAGGTTTTTAGTTAACTGGCATAATTTTCTTCAGTTCAGCATAGCCTGTTGCTTATCCTCCTAGCAACTGATTAGAACTGTAAATGCATCCTGTTTCCAGTGCAGGGGAAGAAACTGCGGATGTCTATAATGAACAGGCTGGTGCTATGAGTTGTTAACTGTAGTTTTGTACTGGAATGCAAGCTTATAGTGCTTCTTATGCCAGTTACTGTTGTACTCTCTTGAGTCTCTTGCCTATTTTCTGAGTTCTTGAAATATACAAAAACCTTATTTTGATACCATGTCTTTATTTCTTTAATTTTTCATCTGGAGTGGTTATATCAGTTGACTGGTATTAGTAAGTGAACAGGATGAGAGGGAAATATAGTATGAAGATATATGAGTGCCACATGTTATCTAATGCTTAAGCAGTTTTTACTCTAGAAAAGCAGGAGGTGGCAGATAAACAACTTCCTGGAAGTAATCCAGATTATAAAAATCAAGAAAACGACAGAACTGAGGCTGATTACACATGTGAGACTTAGCAGTAGCAATAAAATAATAGAATTGGTAGGCATGGGGACAAGTTGTGAAGGAGGCTGATCCTTAGTAAGTTACTGGCGTTCTCTGAGGGAATTCATGGTGCTGACTGTCTTTTCATGGTAGATCAAATGTGACGGTAGGGTTTAAGGTCAGCCAAGTGGGTTGTTAGAGCGAAGGAAAAGGAGATGGACCAAAGGAAGTAGCTGGAATTACATCTGAAGAAATGGATGCCTTTCTACTTGGAAAAAGTCTTGGGTGTTATTGCAGCTTTCCTAAAAATATTGATACAGCATCAAAATCATCATACTGTGGTCCTGAATATTGTTTGTTTGAGCCTTCATTGACTCTGTCTTACCAAATAAGAGAAGACCTTCAAAAGGTAAAGAAAAGGGCAACTGTTGTCATAGAATCAAGTGAAAGCTAAACATAAAACTTAACTTAGAGGGGCATTAAGTACCTTCATGAAGTTAATAACCAAACCAGCTGCATCTATATAGTTATCTTTACTCAGATTACTACTAGGTAACTATTTGCTTGAAAGGTAAGGTGGGCAAAGCAGAGATTGTTCCATGTACACATATTCTACTGATAATATTTATTTTAAAATTTGTGGATGGTTGCTGTTGGAGAGTTGCTTGATATGAATCAGTACAGAAGTTACTCTGGGCCCACTGTCAACTTGTGATCTGTAAATCATTTATGTGATTTAGTTGACTAAACAGTACTTGAAATATAAAAGATATTTTTATTTTTTTGTGCCAGCTGTTTGATGGTGATGTGGAAACTCTTTAAGAACTAAATTCTTGTTAATCTGGGTTTGACTAATGAGTATGAAGCAGAGCAGTGTTCGGATTGCTCTAATATGAATGAGTCATAGTAACAGACTCATTACAGAATAGTCCTGCATTGGAAATGCAGACACTGAAGTCAAACTTCCTTTGCTCTTGGATACTTTTACTTTCAGACAATGCTGAATTTTTCTTTATCTGACAGTTAAATTACTGCTTTCCCTGTCGTGTCTTTGTGGCAGTAAAATATGTACCTAATTATGTCTATTATAAATTGTGGGAAAACTAAATTATATCAGAAGCTCTGATATTAGATCAAGATCTTAAAAGCATCTTTGTAGGTATTCATTTAGGTGTTTGGAACCTGTAACTTTTTTGCTTTTACAAAATGTCAAATTTGATATATGGCAATAAATCTATTTGACAGAACACTGGCTCATAAAAAGCTGATATTTCAAATCTTCCATGCTTGGTAACCAGTACAATTGACATAGGGAGTTAAAAAAAAAAAAAAACCAAAAAAACCTCAAAACAACCCTCTGCTATGGTCCACTATAAGAGTTTATTCAGTGAGCAAGCTGAAACTACTGCATTTGGAAAGGATTTCTGGTGGGTAAGAAAAATATAAACCTTGGCAATTATTGTGAACTCTATTTTGCTTTAGATGATTACAGTGACTTGGGTTTCAACCACGTTATGTTCCTACTTGTCTTCTAAAATGCAGAATAATCCCATGCACTAGGGGCCTGACAGAAATTATTCTTATGAGCTAATAGTGTACAGCCTGGTATTTGCCTTGTAATGCTGTCATGTTTTGTTGCTATGTGAGAGAAGGCAGTAACTTGCCACTTTAATATTCAGATACCATTCTTCTTTCGTTCTTAACATAGGTCCTTGACTGTTCAGACACAGTCAGATCATATGACTTGGCTGAAAGTTCCTGTAATTTACTGGTGGCTTATTACAGTGTGATAAAACTATGTATTACTAGCACTTGTCTCATAAATGCATAGCCTATTATATTTCATAATTTATTATATTTATATCAAATGTAATAATCTTGTAATTGGAACTTCCCACTGAAGGCTATGTAAGAAGTGAAAACAGCAGTGGTGGTGGTGGTGGGGAAGTGCTTTACTTAAGGGTTATGTGGGATTTTCTTAGCTGGTGAGATTAGGTAGCACTTGCCAAAATGGTAAGATTAAAATATACCAGTGGTGTCTATGATAAACCAAATCTTTAAAGGTAGTGTTCTAATAATCACTTGCCTGCTTCTAATTTACATAAATCTTGGTTTCATGACGGAACTTTTAGGAGCTCAGTAGTTTGTACATAGCTATTCTAGCTGAGCTGTGGGGCAGGATGTGATTCATGTGCATTCATTAATGTTCACTTTTGGTCTTGGTTACAGTCTGCAGTTTTGTGGTAAGAAAGGAAATAATGTCTTGGGACCAAATAGTTGGTGGTCATGCCAGTTCTTGGGAGGTCTTCAGACCTTGGTTAGCTTGTTGTTAAATCACTCCCCAGTTTACCTTTTAAACTAATCCTCATGTCTTTAAGTTAAACACCTTCTGATTACTCTGAAGAAACATAGGCCACAGAATTAGGATGGCAATTAGAATAGAGCAGTTAATTGCACTGTCCTGATTTCTACTCTGGGCCCATCTCTGAAGTCTTTTATGTGTCATGAGAATGGTCTGATCAAGTGAAGTACTGGTAGATAACACTTGTCTGGTGACAGTCACCAAAACACCTGGCATACAAGGAAATTAAACTGAGTTTCTTTACTCCACAAAGCAATTAAAACTTTACTTTTCAAATCATGAAGTGTGTTAGAGTCATTGAATGATCAGGTAGGAAGGGACCTTTTAAGATATTCTAGTCCACCCTCCTTCCATGGGCAGAGGCATCTTTCACGAGATGAGGTTGCTAGAAGCCCTGTCCAACCTGACATTTACATTACTTGCATTAATGGGACATACACAGCTTCTCTGAGTCTTCTTCTCATGAGTCGCCATTCTCATCAAACTTCCTTATGTACCAAGTAAACCTATCCTCATTCTCTTTAAAAGCATTGTCCCTTGTCCTGTTAACAGTAAAAAGTCTCTTCATATCTTTTTTTCAAGTCGTCTTTACATATTGAGAGGCTGTAATAAGGTCTGTCTGGAGCTGTGTTGTTTCCAGACTGAAGGACTTCAACTTTCTGTGTCCCTTCATAAAAGGATGCCCTCTATCATTTCTGTGTCCCTTCTGTCTGTCATGTTCTAGGGACTCCAAAACTGGGTGCAGTACTTCTTGTCTCACAATAACAAAGAAATGAACAGGGAGAGGATGGGGGGTGAGAAGGAATTTGATGCTTTGCAGGTAATAAAGATCTAGGCTACAAAGCACAAGAAAAAATTCTAAATATGTGGCAAATGCTGCAGTGTGTGTCCTCTTACCATTAAGAGATCCAGGGTTTCTCTTGATTTGAACAGCTGAATTAAATGAAGGATAAAATGACACAGTATCACTAGGCTTCAAATGCTTTCCCTTCTATTCTTGGTTTCTGGTATTTACCAAACCCATTGGCTCATAATTATTTATCTAAAATTCAGTTGATATCTAGGGATTTAAAAGGTAATGTGTCCTTTATCATGGTCAGTAATTTTAATCCTATTTTCCTTGTTAAGTGGGAGAATAATGCAACTGCAATTTAAATGGGCAACAACAGTCTCACTCCCTTCTCCCCAGCCAGACACTAGTCTTCAACCTATTGCTCTCTTCTCTCTTGTATCGGGAAGATCATCTGTGTGGTAAATAGAGAAATAATCAGGACAATGTTACATGTGCATGTATAAGTTTATGAGGAGTTCTTTAGTTTAATATGGGTTGATTCTCTACTATGATTTATTTCACTGCCCCATGGTTGGCTGCACCAATGAAAGGGAAGAAGCAGTCAAGGGCTGAGGATGAGTGACTGGGACAGAAAGGAGGGAAGCCCTCTTCCCAGGAATCGTACTGTTTTATCCTAACCATAGATGTTTGCATTGCCCATGCAGTGGTTAGCCTGACACTGCATCTTACCAGTTTTCTGCTGCCTTACAATTTTTCCACTACTAAGCAACAGTGGCCAGAACATAAATTTTCCTTTTGTTTTTTTCTCACTCATGCCATCTGTTCTGTATATCTCAGGTCTGTAGGTTGTCACCTGCAGGAATATTAAATGTCTGAATCTTGCTACCTGGTTGAGCACAGGTTAGTGAGATAAGCAGGTTCTTCCTTGGTTTTCAGTGAAAATAGCTCTCAATATATCCCATAGTCCAGTCAGTTAAGGGATTGTTGGCTGTGCTACATGGTCTTTATGATGAGATGGTTTACTAAGGCTAAAATTGTGTTTATGAAGTGTATGTTTTCTTTCAGAAGATGCAGGTATGTGGTCTGAAAACAACCTGTTCATTTGGAACCTGCTCTTGCTGTTTATGCTCTCAATTTAATCTGAGCTAAAGTTTCTATTCTCTTCTTCATTGTCTCCTTTAGTCATGATAGTGATGCTTGCCATTATCATTAGGCCAATGAAGCATTTTGGAAAATTATGGTGTCAAGTCATAGCCATGTGTTTAAAGATATTTATAAGAAATTTTTGTGCTTTCAGGGGATCTGTTGTCCAGCGAGGATAGTTCTAATTGGTCAATGGGATTTCTTCCTACAGGAAACTAGGAGAAAGGACTGTCAGGTATTTTGGCTCTGTTCTGCAGATTAGGCTATGACCATTTTTTATGTCATCTGGGCTGCACAGCAGAAGAGTAACAGGAAGAGCACAAGTCTTAAATTATTAAAGAGGCTAACTTTGGGAAAAATCTTTGCAGCCTCCCAAAGAACTAAGAAGCTTACTGAGGAAATGAAGGGATGTTTAATTTTTGGCATAAAGCTGTGACTAGAGAAAGCCTTGAATCTTCCAGAATAGTATTGATAATTGATACCTGAACAAGTAAACAAATATACATGAAATTAGAAAGGCAAAATGAGGGAGTCTCTTGGTCCTTCTCAAATCAGGGCTGATTTCAAAGTTTTCAACTTGCCTACTGTTCTTTCTACAAGTGATTATTTGGACTAAGCATAACTTAAAATTGTGAAACTTTGCCTTCAGATATGGGTGGCTCTTTGATAAAAATAACCTCTCTGAAAGCATTCATAGGTAGCATTTTGGGGTTTCTATTCAAGGTGACAGAGTTCTGACTTGTCACTGAAATTATGCAAATTTACCTGGAAGAATTTTGTTTTAATAAATATCCATTTCAAGAAGTCTTTCTGAATCAAACACCTTTTCTTTTCATCAAATAATAATTATTTTGTAAAGAAACTATTCTACATTTTATGATTGGGTGTTTTCAGTGTAGCCAACAGCTGCATCTCTTCATGCAGATCCAGCAGATAGAGTACAGATATGTATACTTCATGTGGATGTCAACCCATGTCTGTCATTACAATGAATACAAGCTGTAGTGGAAGAAGTTACAATGAACTACTAGCATACACTTTTTAAGTGACAGCATATGCATGCGATGAAATCTATGGTAGCTTGTGCATGCTGTGTGTTAAGAAAGTTTCTTACAATAGATTAATAGGTGCTTTAATGACAGAAATGGAGAAAAGTATCTTGAAACCAGATAGGGAGACTGCAACAGCTGTTAAGCTATTTCTTAAAATGCACCCTTACTACTATGGAAGAAATGTAAGACACATGGTGGGATTGTAGCCACTATTTATACACAATGCCTCAGTCCCATGAGAAACTTTTCACTTAGGAATATTGAAGCTTTAAAGAAAACAAGTCAACATATTTAGTGTTATATCTGCATATGCACAGTTGTGAATGCATGCTATCATTGTGTGGTAGATGTTCATCGCAGATTTTGGTTTTTTTTTTTTTCCCCCCTCAGGATGGAAACAGATTATTCACATCTAGAGTTCACTAGAAAGGGGCATTGAGAGTTGTTTGGCAGCTTGTGTATATAATGATTTCAATACTAGAACCAAATGCCCCTTTCTTTTACAACTACAGAGAACCTCGTACTTCATGGGAATAAAACACGCATGGATGTGATGAAATATTTTTTACATCATTTATTAGGTATGAATAGTATAGCTGACCTAGTTATTAAACATGTCAAGTATTATAAATATTCAAATCTAGTATTGCCTGTTCTCTGAAGTAAGACTTAAGCTTTAATTGGCCCAAATTAAGACCAAGCAGAGAACGAACACTAGTAAAAGTTTGTTTTCCTGAAAAAAACAAACAAACAAACAAAAAAAAACCAAACCAGACTAGTATAGGTATACTTCTTATACCAGAAGATACAGGTATTTCAGGCCATTTGGAATCTTGTTAGAAAGACATGTATGGTTTGGCTTGAGAGCGTTCTGGAAAGGAAGACTGACTGTATTTTGGACCGTCAAATACCATGGGACTCTGATACATTTCAGACACTAGGGTATGGCCTTTTCCAGACCTAATCTGATGAAGTATAAGTATTTGGAACCGCTTTCTAAAATTTCTGTTCTAGACTGCTCCAAATACAGTGAATGCATCTTCCAGATTTTTATTTGATCCTTTTTTCTCTACCAAATCTCCAGGGGGCCCATCTAGACTTGTTTTGAATGTAACCTCAGTACTACACTGTCACAAATAGTTCTTTACATTTGCATTGTTAACATTACCTTTGAAAACCTGGTCTCCTTGGTAACAAGCACTGCAAACAAATTTGAGGATTTTCTGTTCTGCTTAGGAGCAAGAGAAGACTCTCCAGGAAGTATGTTTTGGTGCTTTAAATAAGAGTTTCACAAAATAAAAGCAAGATCTAAACATTCTTCAGAACTTCTGGCTGTGGCTTATAGCAAGTAGGGTTTTTTCCATTAATGTCTCCTGGATTTCATGAATTATAGTCAAAGATGAAGCTCAGTATGCCTTCCAAAAGTAGAAAGGAGGCATGTATCTGTTTAGTTATTCCAAGACCCTATTTTAAAACTTCAAGGGACCTCCAAGTAAACCTTAAAGCTTTGTCAAGCTCCTGTGTTTGTTGTGTCCCCTGCGGTCCCTGAAGAGAGAAGGCTACAGGGTCACACCTGTTCCTTGAAATGAATTGTATGATTTATGCTCAAGTGGCTTTGGGGTGACAATACAGAGATACAAGATCCCCAAGGACAAAATAGTTTCTTTCATCTGCATGATCTAAACAGGTGTTGCCACTTCTTATGCCACCTGCCAAATCTTGGTAGGGAGCAATGTTAATGAATGGAAGACAAGTTGGAAGACAAGTTTCAAGACAAGGTACTACCACCTTATTTTAAGTTTCACTACCTGATTTTAACTCCAGGTGTGGCTTTCATAAATGCATACATCAGAAGGAGCTGCTGTTCCAGTTGCAATATATTTTTCTGATGCTGAACACATGGAGTATTTTCCCTGAGCTAGATGATGAATAGTCACTCTAGACTGAAGGGTGGAAGGTTGAAGAATGCCGTATATATTTTTGAGTTGGACATCATAAAAAATAGAGCTGAAAAATGTTATTTCATATGGTTTTGGGCTAAAAATGCTCTACCTGCCTTGGCTTTGTTTTGAAAAATCAAGCTTACTGTGAAAGGTAAAAACCTGGGACAGAAATGAAAATTCTGTGAAGTGGAAGGTGCTGAAATAAGTTGGCGTGACAGGTTTCCCTTTACTTCCAACAAAGGGTTTCTTCGTGAGTTATTGGTTGGGAGTACAGGGTGAACATGGGTAGTAAGATATCTTGCTTATAACATGCATTTTTGAGGAATTGCAGATACTTTTTTGATCTCTGAACCAGCACTGGCAGTTCAAATCCTGATGAATAAGCAAACATGGTATTAGAGAGATTTAAATCTTGTCCAGTTGATTCTTAAAGGAAAGAGTTGAAAAATAATTCAGTACATGTTGTAAGCTGAAAAGAGAACCTTTCAAACATAACTATATGGTTAATTTTTCAAGATGGCATTTGAAATTGATATGGAAATTTTTCAATCATGTAGAATAATAGAAGCAGTTGGTAACTTTTTATTACTACTGTTGACATCACCTAAAGAACAAATAATTGGGTTATCTAAGCCTTGTTTCTTTTTATTAAGAAAGTGGAAATGCTGTTATCCATAACAGAAATGAGTTTGTAACATCCATCACTAGTTCAAGGAGGATGTTGAGGAACATTGATTCCTCATGTGGATTGGCTGAGACAAAATGACAGCTCCAGCAAAGCCCTTAAAGACGATGGATAGAAGGCATGCTTTTCTAGGCCAGAATAGATTGGTCAAGATGAGTGTGTCACTAGCAATGTACTCTGAGAGTGGGCTCAATGTCAGGTTATTGATTGCTGGGGGGGAGGAAGTGACAATCTGGATGTGCAATGGGAATTACATGCTGTGAGAATCATAGTGCTTCTCCTTGGATTGCGGTTACAGCTGTCCTCTCCAAGCTGTGAGTCAAAAAAACCCTGTGATCCAGATGAGGCACAAATTTAAATTAATGCTGGGTTCGGGTGGTTTCAGTGTATAATAATATGGGTGCATCTCTATTTTAGCTCCTCAACACTCAAGTGAACTTTACCCATGGCTGTTCCGTTGGCAATGTATTGCCACACCATGGCAAGCCCGCTGGTGGCATAATGAGGATGAGTAGAGTGTGTGATTGAACTTAAATGAAGAAGTTAAAGAAGATGAAATTGATGTGCCTGTAAGAGAATACATTCCCTTAGAAACTGTGTATCCTAATCACAGTTAGGACTTTGCATCTTTGTTTCTGTGAAACTCGGTGTACATATTGAAACTTGTGGTGGGTTAATACTCTAAGCTGAGGACACAGGGAAACCTGTACTGTGTAACACCGTAAACATGTCTATGACTTACACTAAATTAGAAGCTTTAGTTTTTGTTAATATTACTTTTTCTGACTGAGCAGAATAATTTAATTGTACATCCACATTTGCAAGGAATACAGGAAACCTTTGATATGGGCTCAAAACTTTTATGAACTAGGTGTCTACATGTTTATCATGTCCACATGAATAGAGGTTAAATTTGTATCTAGGATTTATAGACTGCACTCTTCTGCTTACCAGGTATTAACTTTTTTTTTGTATAATATATATTACAGAACAGAAATTTAACAGCAAACTTGCTGCAACAGTTCTCTTGGGGGGGGGTAGGTAACAGGGGGGATAAAATTTTGCATTAGCAACTAACAAAATGACAGCCTCTGTATCACAACAGTGATGAAAACCTAAAACCTTGAGTGCTGTATGTAGCCACCTCCATTTGTTAGTCCATGTTGCCATCTGAAATATGATCACAGAAGGAAAATGTAATTTGTACTTATCCTGGTTAGCTGTGGAACTGATTAGGACACTGTCAACAATTTGTCTGGTCAAAAATTTGTTGTGTTGTTTTGTTTTTGGTAAAGATGTTTACTTTTTTGAACTTACCTCAAAAATAGTGAATCTGCTCTTAGAGCAGTTGCAGAATGCAAGACTTAGCTTAACTCAGCTGGAATAGAATTTATCACTTTTTACCAGGAAGCCTCCAAGCTTTAGGTTAAGTATGACCTGTCAATCCAAGCTACACTTGCAACACTTGGCAAGAATGCGTTGCTCTTCCTGTGATATCCTTCCTGTGATTATCCCTTCCTGTGATAATTCAAATGAATTTGTATATTTGCAGGAGAGATATTCCCCCCATGTGTGGTGTTTTTTGTTTGTTTGTTGTATTTTGTTTGTTTGGTTTGCTTTTTGTGGGGAGAACTGGTTTGGTGCTGCTCTGGAGTAAATAAAAATCTTTGATCAGGCTGCAAACTCTCCTATTTTGCAAGTAACTAATATGGCTATCTGAACACAAAACATCTGGAGATGAAAAAAGCTGCAATATGGTTGGGTCCTAGACTTGTATACTTCTGATATTAGCCATTCCAAGTCTTGACACTAGACAAAAGTTTTCTTTAAATGTCTTGTCACTTTCTTGGTACATAGAGTTGACCTTATCAATAATACATTTTGAAAGCTGTATTTCAATCTTCAAGTACTTTCTCTAGGGTGAAAAATTCTGTGGCTCTCAATTTATGAAATCTCTATATGCATAGTTTTAAAATGTATGAAACCATAAGGAATCACTTCAAGATGTTATAACATTAGGAATTTTCATGTTCTATCATGATACTCAAAGGACCTAATTTTTTTTTTCCTCTTGAGTTTATTAAAACTGAATAGTATACCAGCTAGGCTTAAGACAGTATAGTGTAGAGATGTAACCTGAAAAAATTCAGTTGCTCTAAAGTTTGCTGTCACACCATAGAGGTACAGGTTGCACCATTAAGGTGACCTGATGTATTGTCTTTCAGCTGCATATCTCTTGCAGACACCCTTACTATTCAGTTGCAAACACTTTGGCAAGAGCAAAAACATGTAACAACCAAACCAACAACACTCTAGATCAATGTCTGACTGCATCCTTCAGCATGAATCCTTCAGCAGGCATTCAACAAAACAAAAATGTGAATGATATATAATAAATATTTT
>JANHGN010025588.1:0-23753 GCA_024605025.1 Megaceryle maxima | reverse complement strand
TCTCTTGTTTGTCACAACAAAAAAAGTGTGGGTAGGAGGAAAAAAAAAAAAAAAAAAAAAAAAAAAAAAAAAAAAAAAAAAAAAAAAAGGAAGAAATTTCCATTTGAAGAAGCTGGAAGTCTTTGCTTAAAAAATGAGATTTCAAATGCAACACCTCCTTAAAATGTGACAATTTTGGTACCTGTGGATAAATACTGACTTCTTCCATGACCACCGTGCTCTTCCTTCAATCAGCATGGTAATTATTTTCCATTTTGGGATTCAAATTCTCTACCTAAAAGAAAGCTCTTCTCCACATAAAGCCTTCTTTTGTAAAGACTGTGCTTAAGGCCCATACGGTATCCTTTGTTTACAGCTACACATTTTTCCATTAAAAAATAGATATTTTGGTTAACTGCACTGATGACTGCACTGAAATGAACCCCAGGAGAGGCGCTCACTGGCACTCACTGACAGGTTGCCGTAGGCAGGGCAACGCCTTGCTGCTGTTTGTTTTTGTCAAGTAGGTGACCTGACACAAAGAAATCGAGGACAATTCTCAAGAAATTAAGTGGTTTTGATGACATTTTGTGTGTTTCTTTTCTGTACTGCAGTACAGTGTTCTTTGGCAATGCATTTTCTGAGATATGTCCTAAAATTTCTCTGAGCTATTGGGGAGTAATTTCCTCAGCCTAATCTCCTCCTCAAGACTGTAAAAACTGTGGGATAAAAGGGAACTGTGGCGATTTACCTACTAATTAGTTGCTCTTATTAAGAGGAGCGAGATAATTGATTTTAGATGCACTACCCCTTATTAAGACCTAATTTAACTGTATATCAAAGACTAATTAAATGGCATTATTCCATCTCGCTGATGAGTTTTGATGCTTGGTGAATAGATTGGGGTGGAAGATGAACACAGGGTAATAGATTTCCAACTCACACAGACAACTGCAAACTAAGAAGCTGAGCAAAAGGAATTTTGGATTATCTAAAACTAACTCATTTATTGGTATTCCTTCATATCATAGTTTGAAGTGAAAAAATAAAACATCTAAACACCTGTTGAGCCTTACAGGGACGGGAAAGACAATGAAAAGGCTCTCACTGTAAACTGTTTATTTCAAGAGTTTGGTACATTTCTTAGTGTGAAGGACTGCATTTAAGAAAAGGATATATGCTTTCATAGCATATCTCTCTGTTTATTCTGAACAACTGTGCACCTACGACCTACAAATTATTAACAGATACTATTTATTTGTGTCATATGTCAAAAGTGTTTAAAGAAAGCAGACGGCATCTCTCTCCCCCATAAGAGTTATCTGAATTTCTGATTATTTGGATACCTTGTAGCATTTCAAGCTTATTTAGTGCTGGAAAGGAATAAAGAGACAGGATTATATGCCTCCAATTCTTCCAAACAGTCTGCAAGTTAAAATAAACATAAAATAAGAAAATATTACATTGCTTTTGAGCAAAGGAATGGCAGGGACTGAGTTTACTAATACATTCTGAAGGTTTTGATCCTTCACTCTCCATTTAAATGAACTCATCTGTCCTAAAATAATTCTTTTAACAATCCAGTGTCTGACTGAACAAAAAACCAATTTACAGTAAATGTGTGTGTGTAAAGTAAATCAATTTAAAGCTTTAATCCCTTCAATCTACCCCTAAATAAAATGTTTTGTCCTCCAGACAGAATTGCTCTTGCAATATGAACTCATCATTCTATTTAATCTGTTAGGTCACAGCCCTGGAGATTATGATGAGCTGTCTCTCAAAGACCCAGTGCACGGCAATACAATGTCTCTGGGATAAATCACAAGATCCTCACCAGAAAAAACAATGACTTTGCTACATACAGCTTTGCGGTGTATTTCCCTCTTCCTAATAGTTTCTTTCGCAGGCAGCAAGATAATCTACGCACAGGAGCATCAGTCATATGTCACTTTTTCATTCATTTCTGTCAAAGGCATAACTATCCAGCAGCAATTATATATAGTTTTCAGACATCTAAAATAAACATCACCCTGTAGTGACTGCAGGGTATTCATCTGAAACTGGTGTTTTCCAGATATACAGCTTATTCTGCGTTATCTGAAGGATATTTACACTTTAATTATTATTTTGCTAACACAAATATAAATAGTAGTACTGTACAGGTAATGTGTTTATTTCATCAGTTGCAGAAGTCATAAATAGGTAAGTGAGCAAACTATTTGTGTAAACAATCCCTAAACAACACGAGGCATGACTAGCCTTGCAGCTAGGAGATTCTGAAGCAGACAATTATAACACAGGGTTTACTCTTCACTTTGGAGAAAGTAACGCGGTTTTTACACATGAAGAGGATGATATCCAAATACTTAAATGTCACAGAGAAAACTTCCAGTTTTGTAAAAAGGAAGAACTAAAATACAAATAATCTTAAATATGACACGAGAATATAACGCTTTTCCTTCTTCTTTAATGCACATGTCCTTTCCTAGTACCAGAAAGCTGATGGCTGGGTTTAGAAATGCCCATGTCCGTGCCATTTGTGCACACGCACGACCGCGAACGAGCACACACGCTAGGCAAAAAAGCTCAGGACTCAAGTTGCTGTGCAGCTAAGCATCATTTTTGTTCACAGCTTTGCCTCGGTCTCAGTTTCACCATCACAGCTATTTGCTAAACCGGTAGGTAAAGAATTGGTACCTTCAGTCATTTGCACTCAAAATGCAGTTGCTGTACAGCTACTAACGCAGCTTAACAGGCGTGACAATGTTGCTCCAGGGTCTTTACCCAAAAGGTTCACTGTCCATCTCTTCTCCTAGCTTGGTATTTCACTGAAAACTATGAGGTTACCTTCCAAAACAAGCTTCTGCACTTACCTCAGACTTAAAAAACAAATATAAAATATCCCACAATCCTCTGGCACTTCTACACAACTCTCTTATTTCCTTATCCTCTTTATTTGCATTTTGCTCTCTCAAGATTTCTGCTGGCATTTTCTGATTAACACCTTGAGAGAATATAGTGCCAACACAGCGCTTTCGTATTCTACTTCAGGCCACTTCTCTTTACACTTAAAACAGAGTCCAGTAATCTTTGATCTATCCATCAAGTTCCTATACTACTGACCTGACAAGTTACCTCCCTACTGCACCAGAAAATACTGTGGCGAGAAAAGCGAGCAGTTTGGAGCCTCACATCAATGTAACAGCAACGGCTCTTAACGGAGTACTCGTAATAATCACTGCAGACTCTGGTGCAGGAGTCAGAGAAAGATGCGATTTCTCAACACCTTTTTTGAAGAAGTCCACTGGCAAACTGGCAAAAACTATTATCAGTGCTCCATACACAGCTGGCCTGGCAGCCCAGCCTTGTATTTTGTTAAAGGTGTTGGCACAGGGCTGGATTTGACATTAAATGCAGGATGTTATACTGGAGACAAGGACAACTATTTCATTGAGATTTTCACTACGCTCACCTGATGAAAAGGTTAATCACATGGGGAAGTTAAAATATCAAGTTGGATGTTTTGTTTTTTACTAACAGAGCAACAGATACATAAGGCAGCTAAAGAAAAAAGAACCACACCTTCTTCTCAAACGCTCCCCGCCCCATCCCCCAAGAAAGAGTTACAAAAAGCAAGAGTATTAGATAACCAAACTTGAGGAATTATTAAAAATACGATACAAATACATAATCAGGTCATATATTCCTAAGAAAGAACCGATGCTAAAACACTCTAAATGGCAAAAGAATAAAACACTAATATTCTAATCTAACAGCAGAGATTCAAAAATGCCCGATAGCTTCTCCAAAATGAGAACATTCTACTCTGGCTGCTAGATACTAGGGCAGAGACAGTTCCCTTCCTTCTGGTGAGCAGTAACTAACATAATACCAACTTTCTTCTCTGTTTGTCGCATCACAGCCCTAGGAATGAGGCCACCAGTTTGTATAAAGAAAAGAGAGCTATCTAATTTCCATTTTTTTGTTGTTGTTTTTTAACAGTAATTTAAATAAGAGAAGCTTGGGGGATCAATTGCATTTGAATTTCTCCTGATCGTGTTCATCCAAATGCATTGTGAGATCAGAGCACAGAAGACAGTTTGGGAAAAAACAAAAAAGAAAAAAAGGAAGATAAAGTAAAAAAAAAAAAAAAGAAAAATATAGAAAAAAGGGAAAAATGAGGAAAAAGAAAAAAAGAAAGCATAAGAATAGATGGTACTAATCACTTGATTCCTCACTTTCCATTTATATTTCTTAAGTTTTTGATAAATATGCACATTTTGATGAAGACTGAATCACAGTGACACACAAAATTTGTGTCAAGTAAAAGATACACGTATTTTTAATGCATCAAAGATTTTCTTGTAAATTACAATAGCAAGCTATGTGTCTAGAAAGTGAGTTGGATGGAGGTCTTTTATATGACAGTTTCATGCTGATAGCCTTTTATAACTTTCCTGCCTAATTCAACCAGAGTCGTTTGATGTATTTAAGATCACAGCAGAAGCAAGCTTACAGAGGTGACCCAGGGCAGGGGGCTCTGTACCACCACAAGAGGTCGTAAAACATGACAGTGACTCCACGCATTTGAAACATGCCTGCTAAAACTCACATCCAGCATGTTTGAGAATTTCAAGGCATATCACCATCCCGAAAGACAAAGAACAAATCCAAAGTTTGATCTAACATTCATTAAAATATTAAAGAGATAGCTCAAGATTCATGGGGCTCAGCTCTCTCATGGAAGAAAGGAATAGAATTTACAAAGCAATCCAAAATGTTCTCAGAAATAATACTGCGACTATCTCGGCGCTCGTGCACTGGTCCATGTAAAACTTCAGAAAATGACTCTGCTAGCTGATAAATTTTATATAAACAAGTATTCTGGGAAGCCAACAACAATACATGATAATAAGTTAGCTATAATTAGTAATAGAAGCCTTAAAATAACTGCATGCTCCTGAGTTTGCTATATTCTGGAAATGATTTTTTTTTTTTTTCCAGTGGAACTAAAATGGTAATTGAAAGCTGATTTAGGATCAAAGACAATCTCAAGGTTATAAATATTTGTAGCTGTCTGTGAAGTATTCTCATCAAAATTCTTGAAAGTGGATGCCATGCACCCATGGTAGTACACTTGTGGGAGCTAAAGAGAAAGAAGATATTTTCTCAAAGACTATACAGGGAAAAAGGAAAAAAAAAAAAAAGAAAAGAAAAAAAAATAGCTTTGAAGGCAGGGGGAAAGCCAAATGCTTTACCACAGAATCTAAGTGCTGTTAGCTGAAGATTATAATAAAACGGTCTACTTCATGAAGATGGGAAGAAAATCCACAAAACCAAAAAAAAGAATCCCAACACCATTAATGAGTAAATATCAAATGCCGCTGAGACGTCAAAATTAGTAAAGTAATTATTGTTTCCATCTAGTGTTTTCACAGAGACCAGCTGTTACAGCATCTTTGCTTTTCCTTAATGACTAGAAAAATCCTGGTTTACAAACCTTCCAGGTCCTGACTTCGATATTGGCATTTGTATTAAAATTATTTTCTTCTATTGTACAATAGTTTCGAAACCAATATACGTGGAATTTTTAAAGCAATTCCATAAATATGCAACTTTGTGCAGTGTTCTGTTATGCATCAGACAAGGCAGTGAAGTGAGTCAGAAGCAACGCAAACTTTCAGACACAAAAGAACCTATCTACCCAATCCCTTCCTCCGTTGCCCACCACGTTTGCTCGTGGACATAAACAACCTACATAACTCTGGCATTGAAACTAAGACTTCAGTTCCAAACTGAGTTGATCACATTTAGGGATATTAAAGATGAAGTCCAAGAATTCCCATGCAGAAGAATGGTATGAAGTAACAACTCTGCATAAACCACGAGCTTTTCAGCTGCCTGAATCTCAAGAAGCGTGCAGAGAAATGTGGCTTCAAATTGCTGAAAGTTACCTTACATTTTCTGTAAGGGTTATTATCGTCTCATGAGCTGTATTAACACATCTAGTCAATATGCAGTATGAAAAAAAAATGCCCTGTGGATCACTACTGTATATTCTAATCCCCTTGTTTGAGTCACGTCCTCAGGATTGCATTCACTTCCTTTTAACATGCTTCTTATTTAAAAACTACCAGTACAACTATTTATTCCAAACTGTTGTCCTCTTGAGCAATCTGACCAATTCATTTAAAGATTTGAAGGAATTAATACAATTAATACAATTTAAGAGATGACCTATGATACAAAAGGTCAGATTTCAAGTTGTTTTTCTCCCCTAGTTATCAGTGCTGAATAATTAATGTATGCACAAAACCTGAGTTCATAGCTGAAAAGTGCACTTGAATATCTCAAACCTGCTTAGAGGCTGGTGACCTTTCAGGTGTTACTGCTAAGACAGGGAGAGATCAGATCCAACAACTTACTCGTGGGCTATGATGCATTAGCATAACAAATTCCAAAGGCTTTGGGACCACAGAGGCTGGCACTCTCTGGGGGAAGGGGACATAAAAAGACGAAGTCAGGTGACAGAGGAGGATTATGATTTTGCATTACCAGTTGGTTTCTCTAGGTTTCTGACCTGATCTTTCCCCTGACAAGCGGGTTAATTTCCTCCAAGTTGACTACTGCTAAGCTTCCAGAATTATCACCATTCAAATTTTTCAGTCCCTGACACACTGTTTTGTCTGGCAATACCATACACAAGCTACAGATTTTTCATCTGCATAACCTACATGTACGAGCAGTCCTGTGATCAACCGTAACTATCAAACTTGTCTTCCAAAGACCAAATAAACAGTGAAATCTTGGAAGCAGCATTCAGAAGTGTTACTATGTTGATCTCAAAACTCAAAAATAGGTCTTTTAGTGAATATCTGACCTGAAAGTGGAAAGAGAGGCTACAGACAGATACACCCCCTCACGTCACCAATTTATAGGTGTAATAATCTTCTGCTGACAAGATTTTTTTTTTTTTTTTGCTGTGAAAATGAACCATATTGTAAAACACACCACTGAACACCTAGAAAAATTTAAGAAGAAGAAGAAAAAAAAAAAAAGCGCTAGGGTAGCACACAGGAAAGGAGAAAAACCCTCCTCAGTAATTCCTCACGACAGTGAACTACAGCACAGTGATACACGGTTAGCAATTTACTGTCTTGCTGCATCCTCATCTAAACAATCCAGTAATAGTAATCAATACAAGTACTTGAAAAGACTCATGACTATATCCTACGTCTTTCATTTTCCACAAGAAGCCAAAGCACTGTGAATAATATGGCCTTTTTTTTTTTTTTCCCCACCCCCTAAAAATAATAAGACTTCCACATACAAGAACCCCAGGAAGAGAGAAGCAGCCTGATGCAAGAGTGTCAGGAGGAATCTAAAAGAACCATGACTACAGCCTGTGCTATAATACAATACACGTTGTTTATTCTGAAAGTACAAAACAGCTCAGGAAGCAAATCAATTGATTATAAGGACCTTACAGTCACCAAAATGTCCTCACTTCCCTAAAAAGAATCTCACGTAGTGATTTAGGCATCTTCTATATAGTAAGCGTAGTAACAGAAGTTACAGGTGTATATACATACACATGCATATATATTTTACATACAGATATATAAATGTATGTTCAGGTGCACTTGTGCAGACAGAATCCTGAGGATTTGAGCATACAGAGAACCCCAAAGTAACCAGTACACTGGAAAATCTTGTGAAACTCACACAATGAGCTCATACACAAACTGCATTGGAACCGGATTGAGACTTAATTCAGAAATCAAGTGCACAAGCTCGTTAGTGTGACCACACATACAATGAACACCAAAAATATTCTTAATATAGAATTGAACTAAACCATTGAGGAGATATGGCCAAAAAATTTAAGGACAGATAAAAGCTCTAATCAAGTTTGACTTCTCGGAGAGGACAGAGAGAAATAACGAAGTGGGATATTGAGATCAGATGACCACAAAAAACCAGAACCATTAAAAAAAACCCAAACCACCACCACAAAACCTAACAAAAGAAAAAACAAACAAACAAAAAAACAAGAGCACAAGCAGGGATATGAAACTGCAGTTGGACTAAATCGTGGAAGTATGACTAAAAAAAAAATAACCAGAACAAAGACTTGTATGGTTATTTAACCAGCAAGACTGATAGAGGCTGCTGCTGGTGCTGAGAGGAAAAATGCAGACTATAGAATTCACAAGCTTTTTGGATGAGCAAAAAACATTTTTCAGAAATTTTGTTTACAACACGCCTGCTGTCATTCGCAACCATTACCTGAGAGGACTTTCAGCAGGGGATAAACTCCGAAAACACTTCACAGAGAGGTGTTTGGATTTCACTGTTGAATCTGAAAAACAGAAAATCACTAGTTAAAGCCATCAGCTTATGACACAGAGGTAGTGCTGGCAAAAGTGATAGAAAATAACCACATAAGAAATCTGCCCACTGAACAGAGAATGTGCCAAGGAGAGAGGTGGATTACTGGGTTTATCTCAGAAGTGACAGATTTCTGCAATTCAAAAGTGCCATGCTGGAGTGGGTGATGGAGGGACTTACATGATCAAGAAGAACCTGTGGTTCACCAATAGCCAAGGGTTTTGATTTGATCTAACTTCTGTTGTAAAATCCTGAGATTAACCCCATACAGCCACTTTTCCCCTTTGAATTTCAGGCAGATTTATTTCAGGGAGGTTGAACAGCATTGGAAATACACCCAGATAATGTAACCATACGAAGACAGGTCAGAAAACAGTGTCATGCAGATGGTTTTAACCCTCCTCCTCCAACTCCACACCCACCCAAGGGATGAAAAGCAGGTTCAGGTGGCAATAAACTTTGTGGTATATGCAGCTGGAAGGCAGCATATTCTTTTCATTTATCATTTAATGACAGATCATCAGGAAATCATTACAAAGCAAAGATCGGATCTCTGCACAACTGTGGTGTAACTGAGCACCGCAGTATGCAAACAGTGTAAATAATAAACCAGAAAATGGTTCGCAGTATTGGACTTGCCCTGTTCCTACATTAGCGTGTCAGGTTTAATCCAGTTATCAAAAGGAAAAAGTTTACCCAAAACTCAAACAGACTTAGGTGGACTGGAACCTATTAACTACCATTAACTACTCGTAAGCTTTAAAATTCGATCAAGTTGGCCCCTAACGATGATTCCAGCTAGCTTGGGGCTGTGATCTGAACTCCACCTCTACCTGACACAGGGTTACAACATGAAAAGCAACCACTATCAGTACATGAAGCAGTGGAAGGGAAGGTGGAAAAGCAGGCAGTCTAGCTTCACGGACACATCTCAATTCACAGGTCAGCAGAGGCTACACTGCTTTCAAGTCAGCACCAGTGCTCTGACAGTATTTTTAAGCTGCTTCTTGCAACATCAGCTGCAACATCAGGATCACCATGGATGACAGACTTGCTGCAGGCTAAATTCAAGGAATATGCAGAGATCCTGTAATGGTTACAGACTTCAATATATCGTGTCTGTTTTGGCAGGGGATAATATTAGCACTACTGAGATAAGGATGCAGTAGTGCTGTTTCAAAATATCTGTATCCTGCCTGCTGGGCTGTGATAAACAGTTGTGTGTTTCACACATTAGGTATGAGTATTAACAGTAAGCATGCAGACAGTTAAAAGCAGAAGGAAAATGCAAATAATTTTTGCAAGTTTGATCAAGCTCATGGTATGCTGGTAACGGGAGCAATCCTGCATAGGTGAACTCGGACTGCTGAACTTCTGTCTCACTTAAGGACCTTAAAAGCTCAACTCAACTGTTACTGGGTTGAGGCTCTGATTAGCAAATACATAAAGAGATGAAGAGAAGGGACAGAGAGCAAAAAACGGAAAAAACAGCACAGAAGAACAAAGCCAAGAGAAGACTGCATACATACACACACTCTGTGACAGAAGAGGGACAGACAGAAATACTCTATAAAAATATGAATACCATACCCTCATTCTACCTACGGCATCAGAATGACACACCACCGACCTCTAAGAGATGCTTTGGTTTCTAATAGACAACAAAGAAATCTTGTCTTCTATAAAAGACATATTTGTTTCAGGTTTCAGTTACTCCTGGCAGAGAGGAAGATACTCAGCCAACGTTCAGGATTGAAAAAACAAAACAAAACAAAACCAAAACACAACCAAACCAACAAGACTGGACAAAATATCTGCAATCAGAAGGGGTTTGCTAGGCCCAAAACTAGTTAAAGAGGTTTACAAAACTCCATCATGGTGTATGCTCCGCTCTTTCCGCAACAAAATACTGCTTTTCTTTCTCCTATTTATTTGTCTGAAATTGTGACTGCATGCTACCTTCAAATCTTCCTATCGTTCTTCTCTGCCTTTTGAAAGGACAACTTCTAACTTAGAAGGGGCTTTGCCAATCCCAATAGACAGGTCGAATCATGTCAGAGGTCTGAAGCATTAGGATTTGTTTCAGGTGTAGAAGAAACATCCGTGAAATTTCCAAAATGAATTAAGGTTCTCAAATTCTTGCTCCCCAATAATTCGGAGCCAAAGAGTTGCAGCTGAAGCAACTCTGGAAATGTAATTTTTTTAAGAACAGCGATAAGAGGTTCTCGTGGTTTTTTAGTCAACGAAAGTTGCTCCTAGCACTTCATTTCAGTGAAAGTACTTATGAATTATTGGAAGAAAATGGAAAGAACATTTCTTTCAGAATGCTCTCTCTACAAACAAAAAGGGTAACTACCTGAAAGTAATTTCCTTTCCTACAGTATATCTTAATATTAACATTATCACGAACACTTAAGACAGTATTCCCCTCACATCTCCATTATTAATCTCTTAAAGCTGAGTTATGAACAACATAAAACATTAATGCATCATGCCCTATTATTGCCTTATTAGAGCATTTTCCCAGTATGGCTTGTTAGATGGTTTGTGTTCATAAGGAAGATAAGTTTCCATTTACCAGAAGATATTAAAAAATGACCAACAATCAAACCAAAACAACACACCCTGTCAATATTATTTCCATCAACAGCATTTTCATAAATTAATGAAAAATTAATGAAGCAGACAAAATGTAGTAATCTGGTTAAATATTAATTTTATATTTCCTAATTATATATTTTTTTTTAAGAGCACGTCTGCTGAACTTTAAGCACTCTCTATTGACAGCACCTGAGCCCCCCACACCCTCCTCAGAGCAGCTTTCTATGCCCACCCTGGTGGGGAACACTTATGGCCACAGCATTGCACTCAACAGCTGGCAGCCCGAATGAGCTCAAGTCATGGCACCAACAATTCCAACATCTGCTTCTCAGTCCCTGAATTTGCTTCTCACAGACAGCTAAAAAGGTGTTCTCAGAGCAAACAGTTTCTCAAGTGGGAAATACTCCCATGGATGCAAGAAGAAATGCAAGCCAAGCGCTCATCAGCCTCAGCTACGGTTAAAAACCACATCCCTAAAGGAGACGGGAGAGTCTTCGACCAGACCTGAAACTTTGGTGCTCTGTTTTCTTCAAAATCTAAGCCTTCTAGTCTGCAGTTTGTTTCATTGCAGGAACGGGCTAAACTCACAGGTTTTGAAGTTCAATTGTATGACACTAAGTATGTTGATAAGCTGGACGCTGCATTCCAACCAGAGGAAGGAGGCTTGTTTTCCAGTTTCTGCTTCTTGCCCGAACATCATGTTTTCCTTGCTTTTTCAGTGGGAGGTTAGCAGTCAGTGACCAGTCATCCCACCAGAAAGATTTACCTTTCAACTTAGTTATACCCTAACTTCCAAATCCTTAATAATTCTTAGACCACTTATCAAAAATAACCAAGCTTCTTTATAGTTTTCACTCCTTTCCTGCTCAAATCTTAAAATCTGCGAGACTTACATTTGCTTAATCTTTTGTCCCCTGTTACAGAATATGCAAGTACGAGACACATGTTTTAGTATCTATTTGAGGCATTTTAAAATCAGCTACAGCTGTATCCAAAGAAAATAGTTTCTGGGGCAACCTGTTCACGCTCACACTTCCTGACCATTCAGGAGGAAGTTGCAAAAGGGGCTTAGAAATATAATAATCTGCCTGACTACAAATTTCCCATCGAAGCAATTCCTAACAAGATTTCATTAACAGGAACTCAGCCCTCAGCCACAGTGTGGGCATTAATACTTACACGTACACTTGTCAAGAAAGGAACAGCACAGTGGTTTGAGCAGAGAACCTGTAAGTACAGGTCTAATTCCATCTCTGTCACCAACTGTCTCGGTGATCATGAGCTAGTCACAAAGAGTTTGCTTTGATTCCTTCATCTGTATACTGGCAATGATATCTAACTCAGAGGGACACTGTGAGGATTAATTAGTTAATGTTTGTAAGTGCTTTGAAGATGAAAAGAGCTAGAGAAGAGATAATCAGTTTTACAGTCTCTAAAAGCTTTTATCATGTCTGCAGAATTATTTTGGAGTACCACATGAATATTATCTGAGAGAATCTGTCATTTATCACATATATCCAGAAAGAAGGGGGGGGAAGGAGCAAGTATGCAAATGTTTCAGTATTAAATCACGTATCCTGTTCTAACATCTGTAAAGATGTTTTAAGCATTCATTTCTGAGCCTCACAATTAGATAGGGTATGCTGCTTTAATGTTGACTTTATCAAGGGGCAAACTCAGTGGCAGATTCTGAGAGTCAACAGATGGAACCCAGGCAGAACCCAGGAGCAGAGTTGGGGCCACGAGTGAACAGTGCAAAGCTCAAACTTCCTTGGGGCGTATGACCTGTGCATTGCTACCACTGTCTTCAGGAAACAAACACCAAATGGTTTGCTTGACCTAACTTTTCTTTTCTCCCTAGTTGGAAATTCTGAGATCCCAGTGATTTTCAGGGTTCTTGTCTATGTGACTGGATACTCTGTCTTTTCTGATATTACAGAGGACTAGGAGATGACATCCCATTCTCTGAAGAAATCTTTAAGGCAAAGGATATGTATTTAGCTTTGGTAGATTCCCTTTGGGTTGCCCAGAAAGTCTTCAATCTGTACATCCCAGTTGCATTTCCTTCCTTAATTCATTTCCATTCCCAGTAATCAAACTGGAAGTTTTAGATGAAACAGAGTCCTCCTAAATTTTGCTAAGTCAGCCAGGACACAAAAGCATCGATGCGGGGGGGGGGGAAATCAGAATTTTCAGCAGAAACCTATGTCTAGCTAAATCTGCCTTATTCAGGTATTTTCATATCCCAGATAAGAACAGCCTTATCTTGTCTTTCAATTTAAGTAGAACCATTTCCATGAATGAATTGAAGCACAGAACATTAAAAGAATGTCAACCTGTATACATGCAATTACTTCACAGCTTCTGTGTTTTTCTGGACAAATTGCTTCCAAGTATCATAATTACATACAGCATTTTGATTAACAACATATTCCCGGATACACATTTTTCAAATGACTATCAGAAAATGAAAAAAAACCCCTGTTACTCTGAAGGAGGCTCTCTACATAGAGCACAACATGACTTGGGTACATGTAACTGATGTATGACCATGTAAAGGTGGCAAGGTGGAGAGCTGTGCTTTATTACAAGCTACATGTAATACTGACTGGCACTAGCTACTGTCAGAAAAAAACACCGCATACGATTTCTGCAATAACCAAACTTAACAACTTTATTAAGCCACACCTTCCTCTTAAAAATAATGTCTAGTGGCAGTCTTAGGGATTCTTGGTAGGTACAGCACCATTAACACGCTATCAGACAATCATTCAAAATCAATCTGCGTAACATTAATCATTACATTTTGCTCATGGCCCTTCTCCCACCTTATGTCAATGTCGACATTGATGGGGTGGAAGAAAAATAAAGCAAATATTTCAGCTCACTCCTCCTTCTCAAGTCCTTTGCACTTCACATGGCAGTAATGATTATTTATGGCCCTTCTCTGCTCCCAAAGATGCTACCCACTAATCTCCCACCACATTTAATACTGAAAGGCTACACTTCTGTTTTGTAAAAGGAGGTGGAATGTCTTGACTTAGATGTATCCTTTTATGTAGGAAAAGGCATCTCAAGATCTGAGGAAACAGTTACACATCTGGAGAAGAAACTCTGGGTAACTGAGACAATCCTTTGTAACGACAAATACTCTCCATGTTCCAGTCTTTGCAAACTGACGCCTCTCTGCCTCAAAATATCTCAGTTCTGCTGACCCCGTAAAACCACTCGAAGGTGACTCTAGATCCCCCAGTAGGTAGGCCAGAATCCAGTTTAATCATGGCCACATGGTACCTTTCGGTTCTCTTATCAACATTTTCCTTCAGGTTGAGTAGTTATTTTCCCTTTCCTAATATTTATTCTTAATGCATTTATAACAAGTAGTTATAAATTCAGATCTTTTCTCATGCAAGTCCAATGATTAAAAGCCTTTTAGACTCATTTGCCTGACACGTTACCCATTATCTTAATTGTCATTGTACAGTATGTAACCTATCCTCCCCTCCTCATTTATTTAACGTGGGAAAAAAAAAAAAAAAGATTTTCAACACTGTACTCCAGTGCAAGGTCATTTTAACACTTGCCTATATACAGCAAATATTTTAGCGATTGCACTCTACGAGCAAGTTGCACTCCTGACAATCAGTCTTCCTTGGACCAGACCACACATCCAGGTCTCATTTCAGGTGTCCAGCTGATGAGCTCTGAACACAGCCCAAATCTTCTGATTCTTTGATTACACATTCCATATTTCATACTACAGGATATACATTTCCAGTGCTGCCTTCAAAGTCATCCAGCTTTCCTGTACACCAGAAAGACATCATCTTATTTTTGACACCAGAGCGTGTCAGCACACCGGTACGTTTTGCACCAGAACAAAACACGTTCTTAAACTTCCAGTACCATTTTCATTTTCTCTCCTCTAGCAATTACTGTCTCAGTTTACAGGCAGCCACGGAGCAGCCTGCGGAGCGAGGGGAGCGCGCTGAGGCAGGGAAAGCCAGCGGGCACTCCGGCCCCGGTGGATCGCTTCCCAGGGGGGTCACGCCTTTTCTCTCTCATACTACACACACAGTGTTCAGGTAGTTGGTGCTACTTTCTTCAATATATACACAGATTTTGAGACCTCGTGTATTTTTAAGACACAGAGCTTTTCAGTCAAGTTCAGCTTCACAATTTCATATACAGTCCTAAGTAGAGGGGGATAAATATTTAATATTGGTATTGGTTACAATGACAGCAACATTGTCAGTATTGTCCCCCCCCCAAAAACCAGCATTCAGTTACAAAGTCAGAATTACGTATTTATAATTCATATTTATATATTATATGTTTATTAAGGGTTGTTTTAAAAAACAACCATACAACTTACAGCTACCCTATACATCAAGACGCAGTGACAGCTGTCATTTTCTTTTTCCCTTTCTCAAAAGTAAATTTCTCAAAAATGGCTCACGGGATCCGAGACCACTACTTCACACGCTGCACCGCCTGCCACTAACAAACGCACGATTCCTACCCAAAACCTGCCAAGACAATTTACATCCCTCAAAACACACAGAACTTGGCATACCGACCACGCAAATACTAACCATGAATTTCATGTGGCTACATATTAACCAATAATAGAAAAAACATGAAAAATTAAACAATTGGTGACTGGTGGAAAAACTGCTGTGGCCTCAAAACACGCTGGCGTGAACTGAGAAAGCTCCTGCTCATAGCTGAATTTTCCATGGAGTAATTGAGTCCGAGAGGAAACAATGTCAGTGGAATTAGAAATGCACAGCTTGCCAACACAGCTCGATCAGTCATTATGCTACATGCTCCCAGCAACGTTTATGAAGCCTACACGTAGAGCTGACACTAAGTTATATATTTCACTTAACTCATCTGAATCCAGAGAAAGTCATTAAAAGGGCGAGTATCATTCTTAAAATAATCATCTTCTCTGATCCCTCACCCTTGGTGATCAAGCAGCAATGTGCACTCATTCTGGGGAACCACCGACAGACCATCTTTCCCTTTGCAGATGTTTCCATTCCGTTCTGTCTGTACCAACTCTGCTCCTTGCACTATCAAGTTTCAAAAATGAAAATGTATCTCAGATTGCCTAGCTGATTCATCTCATTAGAGCACACAGCATTTCACACACACCAATCTAAGCCTAGGTTCAGAAAAATTTCTCTGTGTTTTTGTGTTCTTGACAAACTGTTTGTATGCCATCTCCACTTACCCTTTCTAAGGCCAAACAGAACATTACAGCATTTATCAGGCTAATACCCTCCTGGACTCCCCCCACAGCTTTTCCTAACTGCACAAGTGAAACAGAAGATAGGGATGAGAAATTGTTACAGCTATTTCTTAATAAAGGTTTCTGCTGCCACTTTTTTTCCTTCTTTCTTTGTTAAGGATTGGCTTTTAGTACTATTTTCCTTTGTCTTTAGCTTCAAACTGGACATTTTATAACAAACCTTGTACAATACTGCCCGTGTCCAAAAAGATGGAAGTTAGCTGGATTTGCCTCTCGAAGAGATGGCCGGCTGCACAGGTGGAAATGGCTGCCAGGCTAAATATGGTGCCTTTCACATTTATATTTTGTCATCTAGACTAGAGAAATAGCAAACTCCTGTGAGTAGATTACCTGCTTGATCCTAGCAAAGCTGTTACCAGGAAGAAAACAGGCAAAAGACCTACTTTCTGTCTGAACTCTTGGTACACCTTTTCACATCCCTGCCTTTCTGTCTGTCTGTCTCCTTTCCCTCTCTAGCAGAGTTCAGCATTAACATGCAGCGACCAGTCTTCACTAAGACACCCTCCTCGTGCTCAGACCCATCTAGGAGTGCCCCTCAGCCCAACATGTTTTCTCTTTATGGACAGCATAGAGAAATGGGGAGGAAAGAAAGTGGAAGAGAGGGAAAGGCGCACCTCATAAGCATGGCAAAATTAAGTGGCACATTCTTCTCAGAGCAGATTTTAGAAGAAGACAGAACGCATTTTGGATTGATTTCCTCCCCCCCTCATCTGTTTAATAAACATATTTCTCAGAATTGCATTTATAGTCTTTCTTGTTTTGAGAATGCTCTCAGTGAGCAAGTGTTTACAAGAGATGAAGAACCAACTAAATTCACTTTCTCTCTTATCAATTTTTGCATTATTTAGGTTTTTTAAAATACTTTTTAAACCACAGATATATGTATGCTTCTTCCTTACTGAATTCTAGAGACTAAAAGAAAGTATGTCTGCATTACTGCGACATACAGACATTAAAGAAGGCAGCTCAAGCACTGCTAAAATTAACACAGAAGCTACACAGAAATGCACTTTAACTCTTAAGAAAAAAAAAAAAAAAAAAGAAAGAAAAATAACAACAACAAAACCCCAGGGCAAATACTCAGGTAGCTGAGTGTACTAAAGTGCTGAGTGCAGGGGGTTAGGAATAGTGAACTAGCCAGCCTGCATAATACCCACAACAATTATCATTGCAGCAGCAGAGACAAACACTATCATTACCTCAGTCTGGCATAACAACAATTAGTGCAGGGAAAAAAAAATTAAATAAAAGAAAAAGAAGAAAAAGAAGAAGAAAGGAGACACTTTTAATTAATTAGATTTGTTTGTTCTATGTATAAATACTACCTTACCTAATAAGAAAATAGAAATGTCCTCCATCTCGCTTCAGATCGACTAAGGAAATAAGGTCCCTCACAGCAACTCTCCATTAGCTGAAGCCAGCTCAGCTGCAGCTCATTTCAGGAATCCCAAACCCAGCAGTAGGAAATCAAGAGAACTCGGGCAACTCAAAGTACTTTAACTGTGTAAGAGCTCAGGTAGCCTTAGTTTTACTTCTGTGGTGTGTTCCAACTGTGAGGGAGTAGTTAGAAAGATGTAGCTCCAAAAAGTTGATTTTGAAACCCCATGTCTTTCTAGAATCTGGAATATTTTTATTTCAGTGAAAAATAGGTGTTATTTAATACCTTTAAAAATCACTTTAGTTCCTTTCAAGTCACTCTGTTTATGACACAGGAATAAAAAATGACAAGGGTTTTGATCTCCTGAATCACAATCTACCAAACCACGAGAATACCTTGTTTTCAAACCTTAAATACATTTCTTTAAATAATTCAATTCCTAGATTTTGTAAAACATATTACCAGCCACTAGAAGCAGAACAAGGAGAATAGCAGGGTAAAAATTGTGGGAATACAGCTGAGTCTAGAGCTGCATTAACTTGAAGCACACTCTGACAGGGCTGTACGACACAGGAAGGCACTTTTGCTACTTCAAGTGAAGCTGAGCTGAGCCATCTGGGCATTTTTCTGGGTACCTAAATTAAACCCACAGCTACAGATCAGTAAATGTGCACGTCGCTACTCTATCAAAGATCAGGTAAGGACCTTAGAGCTGTAGCATTTACTCGCAGAAATATTCTTGTATCACTGGCAAGCGGATGACGTCTAGTATCACCGAAAGCACTTTTGCTACTTCGAGTTAAGCTGAGCTGGGCTATCATCTCTTAACGGCAGGCTGTTGACTTGATGAATTTGCGGCCAAAATCCACAGACTCTCTGCCTGCTTTCTGAAATGTCTGGTCAGCAGACAAAAGAGCACTGAGACTCGTCTGGCTCATTCCCCACTTAGCTGCTCTCAAAAAAGCACTATAGAAATGGTCACTGGCTCTTCCCCCACAGGACACGTTCCTCCTCAGGTCAGAGCTCTTCTGATGATATAAAGATGCAACAGCGCTAAAACATCCTTGTAAGATTTTCAAGCCTGCAGAAAGCATCCGTTACCTGCTGAAATGCAAGCTTTGGGTGGCAGTTCTTGCGATGACAACGTAAGCATAGGGGAGGAATTTCAAAAGCAGACCTAACGTTCTGCAGAAAGGACCTGCTGAGCAGGGCAACCTGATTTTTCAAGCTTAACACCTGGAATTGAAACAGGGGGTGGGGGTGGATGTGTCTGTGAACAGATCTCTATCGCCTGATGTGACATATGGGGCCACAATGTGTCTCATCACACATCATTCATGACTGGATCATTGCCAGTCTGCCCATGACATGATTTTCATCAGCTTCTTTCATGAAGAGAATTTAGTCCTGAGGGGATGGGGTCATTCCCAAAATGCTGCCCTATGAAGAGGGGATGTTTCTCTCAAATACTTCAAGCACTAGAGTATTTTCAGTACATAATTGTTTTCGATACATAATTAAGTGGGCCTTGAGATCGCACTCCTAGCCATGATCTGCCTAATAAGATGAACCATCAGGAGAAAAAGAATATACTGGAAAGACAGCTGTGCTGAAGCCAAGCTGGAGAAATTTACGGGGCTGTTGTATCCTCACGTTAGGCTGAAAACCAGAAAGAATGCAGTTCACGAGCTGAGTTTAGGGATGGATCAGGGATGGGGTCAAATTATATCTCTAATCTAGGACTTGGCCGTGCACTGCTAGTGCTTTAGCCAGTTGACTAAGTTCAAAATGAGCTCAACTTCAACACAAGTATTCTTCTTACCTATTACATCATATAACGTTCCTAGTGGTTTAGAAGCCACAAATACCAGGCTAATGTGTAAAAAAATCCGGAGTTGCTTTATTTTAGGACTTCAGAGCAAGGCAATTTTTCACAAATCACTTTGGCACAAACAATCAAATTAAGCAGAAGTGCTTCAGAAAAATGCCCACCGTAGGCCGTTGGGTAAAGAAGTTGGAGAATCTCCCTGACAAGACATTGAAAGATCATTATGAGACGCTGCTCTGACTTTGGCATAATAAATGTGTATTATCCCAACGAGGCAGTAGAGGTTTATTCGATTCCAAATGCTGTATCGGTTGTGTAGTACTAATACCACAGACTGGAAATGAAAAACATCTAGCACTATCACCACTAAATAATTTATTCAGACCTTAATGTTGTCTGTATAATACATTACTCAAAAACAGACTTGTTGCAGTGCCAGCATGTACTGAAATATTCCCAATAGAAACCGATCACATAAATTTGACCTTGGTTTTTATAACAAGTCAATGCAAAGAGAGGAAGGAGAACAATCTAAACACTGTTTAACACCTTCAGCATCTGTTTGAAAACAAAAATGAAGACTAATGTTTTCCCAGATAACTCATTCTGTGTTTATTTAAATGAAGGCGAAACAAGCAACAGAACTGTTGAATGGAATTACAATAAAAAAAAATTATTTTTTTTCAGACAAAAGGGCACAAAATCACTTTTTATTTGACTCAGTGACTATCCTGTATTTGAAAAGAATGTTACATATTCATTTCATTTATCATTTTAAGTCAGATAATCAGGAAGTCATTATGTGGCCTACATTGGGCAGCTATTCGATTACAGCGTAATTGAACACTCTGTAAGGCAGCCAAGGCTGACAGGTTGGGAATGCATAATATCCTTCCCGTGGTATTTTGAAGCAGGGGAAAACTGTAGGAAAATCATTGTCAATCAAAACCTGACAACCAAATGAGAGAGGCTGGAATCTCTGCTACTTAGAAAACAGAAAGCCAACTTTATTATGTAAGGTACTGAGACATGTCGTGCTTCCTGTCTCTATCAAATTATAAGGCATTGTTATTAAAAGATTATAACTGAAACCAGAAGACTTCATTTGGCCCATTCATCTTTATTTATCTGAGGCAAACCAGTGATCAAACACGATGATGAGAGGACCTGTTAGACTTAAAAGCACAATGTTTTTAACCTGGCTTTGAAATGAGCCGGTTGCTGAGGAGAGCTACTAACAACGCACGCAAAAAAAACCTCCCTGCACAGAGCTCGCAAAAAATGGGCCTTCCGGTTGGTGAGTATTTAAATCACTGATCAGTATTGTAAGAGGCTTGAAATGAAAATGTTATATTTATTAAGAGACTCAAAACTGTATTTCCAATTAGTAGCACTGTAAGTTTTCTAATTAAAGCCTGTTTGTTTCCCGACATTATCAGCATCTGTTTCAGCAGAAAGTTAACAACTCCTTTGGTAAGCACCTAGGCATTTTTCTGGGTACCTAAAATATGCCCACAGCTATAGATCAGTAAATGTGCACGTCACTGTTGTATCAAGGATCAGGTAAGTACCTTAAAGCTGTAGATTTTACTCGCATAAATCCTCCTGTATCACTAGCAAACAGGTGATGTCTAATATCACTGAAACGAGTAACTGTGTTAGAGCTGCCTGTGGGAGACTAAAACCACTTCTTAGGCCCCAGCATCTTTAAGCAGCCGTGGTCGGTATCACGCAAAGCAGATGTCTTAAGCTTTCCAGACTGTCCTCGAGGACAGTGCTTCTCAGCCAAACTGTCCGCACAGCACCGCGTGCCAGATGTTAGAAGGTGCCCATGAGGTGATAAAAACCCACACATGCAGCACATTTCTGCACGTGCACGGTTAAACAAAATGGACGGAAATAACAACTGACCACTGAAAGATCGGCCTAATTTCTACTTGGTTGACACGATGGTTTTCTTTTTTTTTTTTCCTCCCAGAAATCTAAGTCTGTATGCCCTGCATACGAAAGGTCGAGAATACCACCTAATGGGAAACACAAGCAGGAAGCTCCTCATGTTATCCAGACAACAGAATAACCTCTGATAACCACCATCTTAAATCATTCAGCCCACTCTACTAACAAAGCCCAGGAATATAATGGAGCCTTTCAGCAGAGGCTGTAAATCACTTGAGGTAATTCAAAACCAAAGGGGAGTTGTATCCCAGGCTAGGATAATTCCAGGCATTACATGCCTTCCTCTAAAACAAAGGCAACATCTTGAGCTCTTTTGTGGATATAGTGTCAGGACCCGGAGGGCAGAGAAGTACTGCTTCAGGCTGTGCTCCATTAATTCCCCACAGCTGCCAAACCCCGTGGGGTTTACAGTGAAATCAGCACGTACGCTAAATTTCATCACTGCACTCCGCAGAATGTCTCCAGCAAACGTTATCGCCGGCTGCACGTTGGCACACGGGGTGTGCGTCGGGGGGTATCCTGGGACAGCACCTTGTCCAAATGTGGAAAAGCTCTAGCGTGAAATGGAAATGGAGAAAGGGAGGAAAAGCGAGGAAAGAAATGGCTTGGAATGACAGAACTCTCACATGTATTCTCTCTCATTCTCTAACATTAAAATAGCAACCAATGCTAACTCTGTTTATGTTGCAACATCTAGAGTTCTTCCACAGCAGATCAGCAGCTGATTTACAGAAGAAACAGTAAGATACTCTATTTAGCCTTCAATATCAATTTATAATTACTTTTGTATGTGTGTTTATGCCAATTAATTTGTAAACCTGCAAATTTTCTAGCCTAAGATGAAAATCATAAAATTACTACAAACTTTCTAAGTATTTACCTTGGTTTGACTTTCCTCGCATCTTTTTTTTTTTTCTCCTTGCTGTCTGGCTTTTTGCCTTTCTAACGCTAACAAGCACAAACAGGAGTAAATCCAGTGGAGCAGCGCTAAGTTGCATGATTCTTCCAGAGGTCATCTCTCTCCTCTATTTAAGGAACAACCTAGGGTTTGTACTCTGCAGCATTATCCCAGCTTTGTTACCTCATATTATACATCTTCAGAGCTGCTGAAAGTTATAGCCAATAGAGAGAAAATTAAATGAAGAAAACAAGAATTACTTGACAGATGTTTCAACTTGTCATATGTTTTGGGTCCTACAGCCAAGTGAAAATATTAAATGATGGGATTTAAAAAATTTTAGTTTATTCTTTAGAGTGGGAGATGGGACTGTAGCATAATTATATTTTTTTTTGAAATGTCTTCTTCGTGCAAAATAAATGTTTGCACATAGACATTTCTTTTGCCATCTGACAAAATAATTCAACTGAGTTTACTGACTTCTAAAAAAAAATTCAGACCTTGATTTTTGAAAAGGTTAAGTACAAGGGGCACAGAATGGTCCTATGACAATGATTAAAACAGCGTGACCAGTATGAACAATAGGAGCATATTTCTTAAAATTATTTCAGCAGCAGATCTCCTCTTATTTAACAGAGTCCACAGTTTCCTATCGTGAGGTTCTATGATCCATCAGTATTCCTGAGATGAGCCCAGAGCGACTTTGCCCCTTAGTTTAGATTAAACTAATGTATTTGTAACACCTCTCTTTATGTTGACTGCATCTCTCTACATCATGTTCTGTTGGCATGTTTCTCTTCTCTTTTATCAGAAAGGTGATTATTAAATATCTACACGAAATGGGATCCTGGGGAATAAAGAAGTTACCCAATTCTTACAGGACTACAAACCTTTCCGATGCTCCTGTGTCTAGAAAGGGCTGACTCAATGCCAAACACCCATTTGAGTGCAGCAAAACCTTTGGGCAATTTTTCATTTAGAGATGACACTTTCAGCTTGGCTTCATCTCCCTCTATCTAGTTTAATCAGAAATTTCTTATAAATCATGAAGAGCCAGTAAGGTACCCACGTTTCCTCAAGCTCCCCAAGTAGGAGAGTATTTGTACCAACAAATGTATTTCAGCTGCCGTGCAGCACCACGTTTTAGAACTGAACAGTCCATCTTTACAAATTACAGAGGGTGGCTGCTTCCTTCCTTTGTTTTCATTCTGTAGAGACTCCTGCAAGTGTATTTATTACTCATGTAATGCATACTTAGAATATGCTCCCAAGGTTTACGAGCTACAAAATTCATTTGTCCACAGTGTATGTCAGGTCAAAATAATTTTGTATTAAAAGTAGTACTAGAATGGAGATCTCAGGATGCTGAGAAGCACATCTGAACATATTGTAATAGTCTTAAATT
>JANHGN010025587.1:29423-71483 GCA_024605025.1 Megaceryle maxima | reverse complement strand
TCCTTTGAATACTCTGCATTGATTTTCCATCCTGTAATCCACAATAAATGGTTTTTAATTTTATGTCTTCAAGTCCCAGGGGTTAAATGAGTTGTTTCAAGAAAGAATAAGCTGAATAAGTAGAATGAACAATTTAATAAAATCAGCTATCATTTGCCTTTGTGAGTTGCAACAGATAGAATTATTTTTCTCTTCCCAGACTGCCTTTCCAGTTGAATACCTTTAATCTTTACTTCCTACTCTAAAGTGTGTTTTGATTTTTGTGTTCGGGGCACTACAGCATTTCATATCTAAGTTAGTTAAAATTAATTTCAAGTAAATTTTACTTGCTTTGGGTTCCTTTCAGTTGAAAAACTATTGAACTGAAAGACTGAATTGGCATTGCCATTTAGGAGGGACTCAAATCAGAAATCCCATTTTGTTTGGGAAAAAAAAAAAAATTTTTTTCTTCAGTTCTAAGTAACTTGGTAGGTTATGACAGCTGGAAGATAATGGGGAAAAATATATTTGGATTTTGTTTTCTTCCTTCACTGTTTATTTTATGTATTTGACAGTTTTGTTTTTTTTTTTCATTAGTACCTTCTTAAACCCGCCTCCCCCCCATTCACTTTAGCAACTTCAAATGGTAGTAGGGGCACTTACTACTTCATAGAACTTTTAAAAAATGCAAATATTTAGATGTAGTTGTCAAAGTCATATTCATATAACCAGACAATACAGTTCCAAAATACAAAGATAACTATTATACTGATGTGTATTCTACTGAGGCTACCCATTGTGTTGCAGATGCTTCATGCATGTGCTTTTATGTATGTGTGTGCATTGTCTTTGTCAGTAACTTTTCATAATTCATTTAGTCTAAATTGTCAAAAGATTGGTGGTTTCAGAGACACTGCATTCATAGAAGCTTTCTGAAAATAAGCATCCAGGTATCAAAAGAATACTTCAGTCAATGCCTCCAGCTAGAGAAAGGCTGCAGCATTGAGCTGCTGTTAATAGATGCTAGGATTCCAAGTAGCTTCTGGGTAAGACACCACAGAGTTTCAGTATTAGCCCAGAAAATATATATAGCTAGAATGTCCCAGCAGCAGGAAAAATTTATACCTCCAGCCATATTAGGCATAGGACACTGTAATGTGGGACACCATTTTGCTTTTGAAGACCTACTACTCGCTTTTGTTTAACTACTTGAAAACTTTCTATCTGATGCAAACCACAAACCCTGTATGTTTATTAGTGTTACATAAATAAGACAGGGCAATGTATGAAAGCTTTGCGTTTGCAGATGCAACTAAGTACCTGTGATCACTGGTTTAGGTTAGTTTGCGTGTGTTTTACATAAGAACTTAATAAAAATACTTAGTTTTGCTAAAGATACAAGCTGACTTAGCCAAACAGTTGTGTTTGAACGTGGCTTTATTAATTTAAAGGACCAGTTCTTTCACTGGAATTAGTATGTTTGTGCTCTCTAGTTTTTGCCTGCAGTCTTTGGTGAGATGCCAGGTTTTTTAATATATTTTCACATCTCCATTTTCTAGCATTGCCACCACCTCCTCCTCCAGACTTCAGTCCTGCGTTCAGCAACGTAGTGAGGATTCTGAACTGTGATGTTATGATGCACATACTGCGGACCATTCTTCAGAGAGCAGTTGAACTGGAAACCCACTTGTGGACTGAAGCTATGATCCAAATGGTATGGTTATTAGCTTTGGTCTTCTTCCTATGGTCATGCCTGTGTTGACCATGTTACCTACTGTCATAAGATCAAAATGTGCAATGGTAAACTTATCCTTCAAAGTTAAAGAATTTACTTTTTGTCCCTAAACCTGTTTTTATAGATCTTACCAACAAAGAAAATATTTGTAATTATTTAACTCCCCTGTAAAATAGAAATGTGAAACACAGTAGTATTAAATGGGGCATATTCTTAAGTCTTCTATTTTGCTTTTCCCACCATGTTGCCTCATCATCTGTTTCAATATGTAATTCTCCTTACCTCATATTTTTATTGAAGCTTCATGAGCAAATAAGTAACCCTTTGTTCATCTTAAAGAAGTTGGAGTTGTTTCATCTTGTAAGCTGCACAGTCCCCAGATATATACATGAGCCTCAGTCATGAAAAAATGTAATTTTGTAAATATTTAAATATTTCATTTTACCACAGTCACTTTATGCTTTAAAAAAGTATGCAAGTTTATTTTAGTGCAAGTAATATCCAGGAGAATTATATTGTGTACTGTTACTTCACTTTCCATGTACTATCTCTGTATTTTCCCACTTCTGTGTTATATCATGGATATAATCAGCATACAGGACAGAACTATATTAAACATCCTTACTTTAGATGCCCGTTTTTCACACTTCTAACAGTGAATGAGATTTTCACAGGTATCACAGGGTGTCAGGGGTTGGAAGGGACCTTGGAGATCAAGTCCAAGCCCCCTGCCAGAGCAGGACCATACAATCCAGCACAGGTCACACAGGAACGCATCCAGGCGGGTTTTGAAAATCTCCAGAGAAGGAGACTCCATGGCCTCTCTGGGGAGCCCGTTCCAGTGTTCTGTGACCTTACAGTAAAGAAGTTCCTGCTCATGTTAATGTGGAACCTCTTGTGCTCCAGCTTACATCCATTCTCCCTTGTCCTGTCACAGGGTACGAGTGAGAAGAGGCTGTCCCTTTCCTCCTGACACTCTCAGTCTTCTCTTGTCCAGACTAAAGAGCCCCAGGTGTCTCATCCTTTCCTCATAGGGCACGTGTTCCAGTCCCTTCATCATCCTTGTAGCCCTCCATTGGACTCTCTCTCTCTTTTTTTCTTTTTTTTTTTTTTTTTTTCCCCCCACCCCCCCACTATTCTTCTGTTCATCTCTCCCCAGGTGCTTCATCTCCTTTCCTTAGGGTTACTGGAAGAGAAGCAGCAGTTACAGAAGTCTCCAGAAGAGGAAGTAACCTTTGATTTTTATCACAAAGCAACACGTATGTTTTGATTTCTTTAAGAGGGCATAGCAGATGAGGCTAACTTGATTTTGTAAGGATAAAAATAAGCTAGAAGGAAGTACTCAGTGATTTTTAGTTAGAAAGGATTTACTTTTTGCTGTAGAATTAAAGCCTGCTATTTTTAATTAACTTATTTTTTAAATTATCAAGAAACTAGGTTTGGACTAGCTTCCTTTGTGCTTCCCTTCCTAGGAAAGAAATGGAAGAGTAATACTAGTGTTAGATAACTGAAAGTGGTTCTTTCTTCATGGGAACATTATTGAAATGGA
This sequence comes from Megaceryle maxima, assembly GCA_024605025.1. Classification (NCBI taxonomy): domain Eukaryota; kingdom Metazoa; phylum Chordata; class Aves; order Coraciiformes; family Cerylidae; genus Megaceryle; species Megaceryle maxima. Next base: position 68,220 of record JANHGN010025587.1, on the reverse strand, counting down.
AACTAAGAACACCTTGAAAAATTACAGTGGATTTAAGTGAACTATCTCCATCATTTGTACTCCTGATCTCTACAGTTATTGATTTACCTGCAAGTTAGTCTTTTTAGTGTGGTGGTAGTAATACTGGCTATGAAGTGTGTTATTTTTCTATTTGTTTGCTTTTCAAATCCCTACAGAGCACTTACTAATCTTACATTCAAGACTAGTGAGTGGTATCTAAATTTTCTAAATAATATTCCATCTTATCTAGAGTTTCTGCTTCACTGTATAAGGATAAATAAAAAAAATCCTCTTCCAAGCTAACCAAAATTGTCACTTGAGAGATGAAACAGAGATAAGAACTGTGAAGTAAAATCATAGAATCATTTAGGTTGTCAAAGACCTTTTAGATTGAGTCCAACCATTAACCCAGCACTGCCAACTCCACTAAGTCATGGTCCTAAGCACCACATCTATGCATCTTTTAAATGCTTCCTACATAAATAAGTAAACACATTAAGCTGCTGAAATGCTGTTACTTAGTTTTTTAAAAATGTTGTGTAAAGAGGTGTCACTGAGTTTGAAAAACACTCCCATTTAACTTTTTTTTATCTTTAATTTTTTTCTTATTGTTGAGCAAGAAGTGTTGTCATCACACTGAACACTTCTATAACAGAAGCTTCATGTCAGCTATGGGAATACACTAAAAAGTAATTACAGTTGAAATGTTAGAGAAATCTTTGCCAGCTTTGCTTTTGCATAATCAGAAAAATCAAAGCCCCTTTTATACATGAATGATGAAAAAACAAAACCTTTTTTTTTTTTACAAGTGAGAAATATATTACAAAATGTGCAAACTAATTTCAAATGCAAAGTGCTACAAAAGAAATATAATTTAAGAGAATGGTCTCAATTCTAAAGCATGGCTATGTTAGAGAATGGCCTAGAATGTTATGGACTGTTACCAAGGTGCGAAGAAGTGAATAATTACTGTAGTTATAATGGCTTTTGTGATAGAAATAAACGTGCACACAGAGCTGTTTGCAAACTTGCTGTTGTCTTACAGCTTAGGTTTCTCCTTGAAGTGAAAGGCAATACTGGTTTTGTCTGTACTTTTGCTCTTGGAAGCAGCAAAAATTAGTGATGTTCAGGGTAGAAAGATTATGCTACATTCAATTGCAATAAACACGTGAAATGAAAACAGAAATGCAGCTACGCAGGTTGTGCTTGCCTATGTGTGTTACATAACGAGCTGTATCATAAAACGTGTCCATGGTTGTAACTACTTTAAAATGGTGAGGGTTTGTTTTTTTTAACCCCTGAAGACCTATGCTTTTCTGGTTTTTTTTTTTGTTTTTTTTTTTTTTTTTCTCCTTTGTAAAGGAATGGGAAGCTCGGCCTTGAATGCTGTGAATGTGTTAATGCTTCTGGAAAAATTAAAGAGAGTTCCTCAGTTAGAAGCACAGAAGGACACAGTCAATTGGATACTGCAGGTACACAAGGGGGAGATAAATATGATCTGATTTTAGTAAATTAGTCTCTATGAAAGATGTTATGATTCCTACATACAACACAGTGTTTAAAGCTGTAGTGATTTCTTGAGAAGCTTGATCTGGTGGAACATTTTGATGATGAGATGGCTTCTTGAATTCTATGTTAACACTTATGAGTCATTGTACTCACTATTGCTCCTTACAAGTATTCGCTCAATTTTTCCTTAGATAACTCACTCCAGTAATGACATTTGTATGCAAAAACCTTTTTCCTTATTTCTGTTGCAAAAATAACAGTAAGTGATAAGTAAAAGTTTATTAATTGGGAAAAGCATTTCAGATACTGCTTGTATTAAGACTTGACTTATACAGGTTTTACTAATGGCCATATTGCACGTTTGACCTGTGGAATTTTTCTATCCAACTCCCTGCCATTACCCAGTAAGAGATGGGAAAAACTTCTAGAGCTGTGACACCTTCTCTAATGTAGGAGGCTGCTGCTTTTGCTTAGCAGGAACACTACTGTCCTGTTCCAATTTAGGTCACTTCTTGTTTTATGTGGCAACCATGGAAAATATTGCTCTTGGAAATGACACTAAGAAGCCATAGTAGGGTTCCAAAATTATCCTCAGCTGCTAGAATTGGACTATCCTGGTACATCAGGGAGGCACATTTGGATTTATTTAATTATTTTAAAAGGTATTCTAAAGTTCTAAGGGCAAAAGTAAAAATGTACTATAAAAAGTATATTTAACTTTTCAATGTTATGTATACTAAATGTAGAATGTTTAATATTACTGAAACTTCAAGATGCTTATTAAAGTAAAGATATCTAGAGAAAGTAGTAAATGAAACTTGAAGGTTCAGTTTGAACTAATTGGGCATATGCTGGAAAGATTTCTGTTCCAGATGTGTAGGTTTTTGCATGATTTTAATAACTGTTTCCATGAGGTGATCCACAGCTCACCTACTTGAAGCAAACTAGCAGTCTCTGTCCATTCTTTCGATGTACAGATGCTGTAGGTGCTTAGTGGTATTAGTGCTACAAGACTGGAAAATTTTCAATAATTTTACTTAACTTCGCACTGAGCAGTGCTTGTCAGGTTTAGGATGGAGACACATCAGTGTTACAGGAGTGCACATATAGTCTCAGATGTTATTTAGGAGTATGGCATTTGGTTTCATCCATTTGAAAATGTGAAAATAGCATGAACTAAATATCAAGAGTTTTAATCCTGTCTACACTGTAATAAGAGCCAAGTTGAATTTTATTTTTAACATGTAAGTCTCTATTCCTAGATGTTTGACACGGTGAAAAGATTGAGAGAAAAATCTAGTCTGACAACAGTTACATCTACATCAGGCTCAGAAGCTGCAAAAGGCGATGAGGTAATAATAAAAATGTTCAATGGAAGCCTTGTGTTTAATGTTTTGAATGTCTGCTTTCAAAAATATGCCTAAATTCATGATTACCTAAAATGATAATTAAAAAACCTAAATTTCTGATATATTGCCTACAAATATGATTTAGATGCCAAGATTAATAATTTTAATAAATGAAATCTATGTTAACCACATTTCATAGAATTATTGGCAGCTAATGAGGTTTTCAGTTGTACTTCCACATTAAGTTAAATAACTGAGTGTGGTAAAAGTTTATTTCTCCATTTCTTATCTTTTTGATTTGACTACCTTTTCTATTAAGTTGTCTTTGTGCAATAATTAGAAATACAAATCCACTTAAAATGATGTCTTGTAATTTACGTGACCTACCAAGAGGTTAATCTGCTTTGCCTTGAATTGTATAAAGACCATCAGGCTTAAGCGATTATTCTGTCTCTGTATTGGTCTCCACCCGCTTCCCTCAAAATACGTTTTGAATCCTGTGGTCAAATGACACAGTGAGATAGAGATTTTAAAGATTACTGCAGTCCCATGGGGTGCTTTTAATTTTTTTTTTTTTAATTGCCATTTGAATAGAAAAGAAGAATCCAATTACCCTTGGTGTGCAAAGACAAGCCAGTTTGCTCTTACTCATTCTCTTTGGCAACAGCTTGCTGCCAAACAATCTCTTGGCTAGTCATTGCACGTGTAGCTCTAAACTTACCATCACAGCATATGCTGTGTTTCTTTTTTGAGAAAGGTGTCATATGGTATCTAGTAAGGTAAGGGAACAAAAGACAAAAGTCAATAAGACTCTTACAGTTCTGCTGCTTGTGGAGCAATTTGTTGTTTAATTTCCTCAAAAGTAACAGTGTTGTGAATGGAGGTAATGTGCATAATGTTGAATTTGTACCTTAAGTAATTGAATAAGAGGAATTAGGTGCTATAAGTTTTAATTAACTCTACCTGTTTTTTGAATTCTACATTTCCAAAGCATATGAATGCTTTGTGTGTAGTTTTTGAAAGCATGACAGATAATGAAGTACTGGGAGAAGAATAGTTTTCCAGTCTACAATGAAAAGGGAAAATACAATCCCAAGATGCATAAAATGCTGCCACAAATGTAGGATCAATCTATGCGGTGTCATCCATAGATAATTGGAGATAAAATTTTCTTAAATTCCTGTAAGGCAAGTACTCAATATTCAGTAGGGGTTTTTCTTATGGGGAGAATAGCAAAACGCAGGAGGAGGGCTGTGATGTTCACCTTACTAAATTTTAAGAACAGGCAAGCATCTAATTAAAGTGGATGTTATTACTGATCCTGTCTTTGGGCAAGAGATTGTACTAGTGACCTTTTATGGACTCTTCAAAATCTCTTTATTCTAAGTCAACATTTAAGATTTTAGTCTTAGCTTTTTCAGATAGGAGTTAACTGGGTTTTTTTAATGATTAAAGTGTTGTCAAAGAATTTGATGGCAGTGGTTAGAATTAATGTAGTTGGGGAAAGATTCTTACCATTTTTTGATTTCTGTTGCCTGTGATTTCTTTATGTATTCTCTTTTACTGTAAGACACAGAGCACTCAGGATAAAGAGAAAGCTGAGCGGAAGAGAAAGGCAGAAGCAGCTCGGTTGCACCGTCAGAAGATAATGGCCCAGATGTCTGCACTGCAGAGGAATTTCATTGAAACCCATAAGCTTCTGTATGAAAACACACTGGAGACACAAGGGAAAGAAGATGCTATTATGGAGGAAGAAAGGTAAGAAAAACCAGACATTTAGGGTTCTGTTGGGAAGAATTAATTATCTGCATATGTAAGTTCATTATGTTACTTGAAAATTTTTGGAAGTACATTGAAGGGACAGATTGTGTCATCCCAGTCAACAGACTTGTCTCAGTTTACTTTTAAGTCATGTGGTGTTACAGAGTTGTATGTAAAGTAGAATGTGTATGCTAATGTTAGAACAGTGGATTCGCTTTGTAGAGCAGCATAAGAAAATTCTTTCTTCAAATGGCAGATACTTATATTGCTTGAGTTGAAAAAATGTCATTAGAAAGCTGATGAGTTGACAGCATTCTGATTTTGAGGATGACTGCCTACCTTTTATGAAAATTAAAGTATATAATTTGGAAAGATCTGAAAGCCAACATGCCGTAAGGTTAAGTTGCAATAAAGAAAATATGATTCTTGTAGTGCAAGTCTCTGATATTTCTGTTTTAGTTTTTTTAATCTAATTTCATACTGAAGATGTTTGGTTTATATTGGTTATAATTCTGCTGGCATGGATCGCTCCTCTTCTAGAGATGCTTCAGCAATATAGCATACCTAGTACCACTCACAGTTTTGGTCTAATTGGGGCTGCACAAAACTAATCAGAAAAATAGAGATCTGCTGGAAAAAAGTACAGATCACTTCTGTGTACTTTGATCTTTAATAAATCATGTTCTGTAAATCATTGGTGAACTCTGGAATAAGGAATATTGAAAGATAATGTGGAAGCTTCTTGTGTCAGAAAGCACTGAATTACGGAATGACATTCATTTTCAGTATGATTTCTTCAAAAATGGGAAACAATTTTAATGTGTCTGTAAGATTAAAATATACTTACTCCAAGCTACACTGAATACGGCTTCCAAAATTTCCTGCTGTCTGAATCCATTTCATTGTGTTAGTCTATGCTAGCTGGCTTCTGCTTTCTATTTTTAAAGAATACAGCATTTTAGTGAGATTTGAGGTGGTTCTTTATTGTTTGATTATCATTTGGATTTTTATAGCACTTTGGTATAAAACCTAGAAAAGTTAGCAGTGTATGACATTTTTTAGATGCTTGGAAGAATGAGTTTTAGAAAAAGCCATCTGATTATTTTATCTGTGTCACTTACTGTCTTACAGCATGTCTTCAGCAATTGATTATTCCAAAATTGCTTTGGGTCCCAAACGAGGTCCATCTGTTGCTGAGAAAGAAGTTCTGACCTGTATTCTTTGTCAGGAGGAGCAGGAAGTAAAGTTGGAAAGTGCTGCCATGGTATTATCTGCCTGTGTCCAGAAATCAACTGCCTTAACTCAGAACAGGAGCAGAATTCTTGAACTCTCAGGGGGTATGTAGTTTTACTTCTTTAAGACCACAAGCAGTTCTGTACCTAGAGCTCCCACCCTTTGAACCTAATTCAACTCTGTGTTCAGTCAGGTTGCTAAATGGCTTACCCTACTTAATATAAACAAAGTGAAAATTGTAAATTTGTTCTAAAATCCATACTTTAAAACATAAAAATGAGAAGTGTATGAATATTTTGATTTGTCCGTGGGAAATCAGAAAATGTTTTACTTTCACAAGATTGTATAAACCTTAGAGGTTTGATAGGAGTGGTCACTCCTAAAAAACATTGGAGAATGTTAACAATTCCTGTTCATTCAAGGACACCAACAAACTTTCCCAATATGGAGGAAATACATGAACATTATCAGAGGTCATTCTGGCAACCTTCAGGAAAGTTTGGAGTTTTTGTTTGTTTGTTTGTTTGATTAGTTGGTGGTCTTGTTTTTTGTGTTTCTTTAGTGGTGTTTATTTTTTGTTTGGTTGGTTGGTGGTTTTTTCTACTATTTATTTATTTTATTTGGTTTGTTTTGTTTGTTTTTTTTTTCAGGAAGTAATAAAAGCAATAAAAAAAATATAGAAGTCTAAGTAAGAATCACATGATATCATCTAATGAATGAAAAAAAAAAAAAGTATCCAAGAGAATAATACAAACAGAGTCGCATAATAACATTTTGGTAGCAGGAAACACAGACCTACCAGTTTGTGGTGTGGTTTTTTTTTTTTTTTAAGTAACAGTTGATTAAACAAGAGAAACATTTTGGTCAGTTACTTGAGGGGAAGAAAGAAAGAAGTAAATTGAAGGAAAAGGGAAAACTTAAGTACTTACTGATAATAATAATTCAGAATCAGATAGCTTGATGGCTGTTAATTTTAATGAGAGAAATAGAGTTCAGAATAGGATAAGAGAAGCTGAAACGTATCAATGTTATTCACCTTGGCAATTAGTACTTCCAATATTACTTGAATATCAGAACCACTGTCTTCAGTACAGTTATTTCTTAAAAATTCACAGAGGATAGTTGAGATCTCAGAAGGCTAAGAACAACAAATAAGTGTTTGTCTAAAAAAAACCCTGACAAAACACTAAGAAGCCAGAAGTAAAATGAGAAAGTACTAAAAATGTGAGTATTCCATCTAGCCTGGATGCCCAGAAGTGTGTTGGATGATAATAATTATTATGAATTTATAAGACAGTATAAAAAAAAATGCAGACAGTAAAGCATAAGAAATAGCAAAACCAGATTTTTCAAGAAAGGATCTAAGTCACCCTAATTCTTTGACCAGGATAACTGGTTTTGGAGTAAGGAGAAGGTAAGTTAACTTATTCTCATGTTTATTAGAATTTTTTGGCTTTGTCCTACTTTATACACAGCCCAGGCAAATGTTGTTTGGGTAGAATCGCCCCAAGGGGATGCGGAGGGAAGTTTGGCATGCATTCTTATTTCTCCAGGGTATTGCCCTGTTCTCCATCATGCTTGCAAACCTTTACCGAAGTGTTTCACTTAAGATGTTTTGTGTTTCCTCCTCTGGGTCATTAACAAATACTGAGTAGTTCTACACCCAGGAGGGACACCTACAGAATCCTGTTGGATCCAGTTTTCTTTTTAATAGCAAACTACTCATAATGGCAATTTTAAGCCAGCTGTACAGAATTTTTATCTAGGCCATGTACTAATTGCATCCATTATTTTTTTCTCTCTCTTCTGTAGTACTGTGAAGTACAAATTAAATCCTGTGCTCTGATAGTCAGATACACTTGCAAGCTTTCTGCAGTGACATGTTGGGCTATTGAAATAATAGGAAAATGAATTTCATTCCCTTTTTCAAAAGCCACTTCTGGATATTATTTATAGCACTTTATCTCTCCTGCATGGTGCTCTGTAGCTCATCAGTGAGAAGTAGGCATGTAAGAGCTTTTATCCCTTCCAAGACCTAAATAAGTGCAAAAATGCTAGTTACCATGACAGAAGTGCAGCTAGTGTCAAATTAGTCTTCTGCCACGGTGGTCCCTTTCTTGTTTCAGTCTCCATTTGATTTAGAGCAGCTTCAGCTGCTGTCAAATAGAATTATATTTTCCAGTTTGTCAAATTCAGGTGTATCCATTCAGAATCATAAACAGTCCACAAGATTGTATTTGGAGGACTGCTGTTGTTCAGTATTATTTTGATCTTTTAAGGGGAAAATGTAATATCATTTTGAGTGCGTGTGCAGCACAAAGACACTACTACATTCTCAATGTCTTTGCTGTAATGAATTATGCAAGTTTTTTAGTAAAAGATAGCCTTGACTTTGTTATTCAGTAGTGCAATTCAGTTTGAAAATAAACAGGATTAGTTGGAGAAATGCCTGGTCTTTACTGTACTTAGTAGTTTCTTTTTCTTTCATGTAAAAATACAATTAAAAATACATTAAGGACTTTATTGATAGCAGATCCAACCATAGAGCTATTCCAATACTGAAGAAGTTTCCACTCCTCTAATTTTTAACCCATTTAGTATTGCTTTTGGATTTTGTCACCTTTTTCTTCATAATTGGGGGAAAGCCTTCAGTAGTTTAAGTGGGCTCTGTCTTACGATTACTTTGCTGGAGCATTGGTCTGGAAAAGCTAGCCAAATGGGATTTTAATGTGATAGTGGGAAAATAGAATCTGAAGGCTTGTGTTCTGTGTATACTCTTCATTTCCTTTACTATTGATGGGAAGTTAGGTTATTGTTCTTTCAATAGCTTCTTTCTGCTGTATCTTTCTAGATACGCTAGATCCTCTCTTCATGCACCCTGACTTGCCTTGTGGGACTCACACAGGAAGCTGTGGTCATGTGATGCATGCAGCCTGCTGGCAGAAGTAAGGATGTGTCTTTGCAGCTGTTTAATGTCTTTTTTTATTAATCTGTGTTTCCAAAACATCTTGAATGCATACTGAAAATGCAGTACAGTAAGTGGATACTTAATTAAGGAGTCAAAACTATTTGTACTCATCTAAAAATGAAACATGGCACAAGGGAAGTTTTCAGCTGATGAAGAAAATCATCGTCAAAAGTTTGTAATGCCTTTTGTGACTCAAAGAATTATCTCTAAGAAGTAACTGATTTATGCAGATAAGACCATTGGGGTAACATTGGTCAAAAAAATATGAAACCAGTTTTTTAGGTTCATTTTTGGTAATCCAGTGAGAGCCCATAGGAATCTCCCAAGTGATTGTTCTACAGCAAAAGCACTTAAAATCTGAAAGTCTGTCACCAGGTTAGTACTTCAAGGATGAAGGTGAATTACTCCAGTGAGTCTTTGGATGAGAATCTGGCATTTAGAATAGAATATGAATGGTTAAATCTACCAGTATTTCTTCCCCACCCCTTCTCTATCTGTGAACAAATTCTTAATGAAAAGTAATCATCTATTATTATTAACAGATAAAGAGAGTTGGGTCATACAGTTATCAACTTTATATGATTGTATGATGTAAATAATCTCTTGAGATTTGTTGTTTGTACTTGTACCATTTTACTTTAAAAACCTGACTAAATGTCTAGTGCTTATCATTTACTTTTCTATATGTGTGTATATGTATTTTACAATAAAAAAATCAGTACAGAATCAATAGGTGCACACACTTAATGATATGGAAATATGTTCCTTGAGTATAATACATCTGCTCTTGGCAGATTCATCTACAACTGCATAGATCTAAGTAGTGCAACATTGGAGCTCAGTTCCCTTGCTCTTTTTAAGAAAAGATGACTTGCTGTATGGGTAAATGGGATTATAATGGACAACAGGCTCTTCTCATACAGGATGGCACAGAAGGTTTGAGTATAGTCTTTTATTTATTACATAACAGATATTCTAACTTACTAATTCCTTCGGACGATGCCTGTCACACCTTTCTCAAGTATTGGTACAGCCTAAGAATATTGCAAAAGACTCTCAAAATAGTTTAAGTTCAAATTAATGGAATATTTCTTTAGTTGCTGTGTATGAGGAAGAGGAGGTGCTTGGAAAAACATAGTTGTTTGAATGTGGGAAAATAAATGTATGTTTTTGTTGATTATAACAGAATACTTGCCTAAGTATTCTGTAATTGTTAAACCTTCTGCAGGTGCCCCCACAAGGCACACTTTCTCTTATTACATAAATGGATTTTTATTATTTTCCTTTAAGATGTATGATTTGGAGCAAAAATTTAAAAATATAGCTATTACCTTAGTGCAGAAATTAGATAATTTTTATATCTGTGTTTAAGATCCTATATACACTGTCTGAACATTAGCAATGCATTTAGTTGCTTGCATTCAGACAAGAACATTTGAATGTTGGATCTTTTTTTGTTCCTAATAATACTATTGAGACATTAATGAAACTTGAAGGCTTGTTTCATCCACTGAGGGGGCAAGAGTAAAATGAAACCTGTAAAATGGATCATAGTTATTTCTTTAGTTTCCTTTTGAGTTCAAAATAGCTCAAGTGTGATATTGTAACATAAATTATCCTCTCTTGCTGTTAAAAGAAGGCTACAGTTTCATTGTGTAGTCATGAGGCTCAGTCACTGCTGTGAGTAGCTGATTTTCATGAGATGTTAGTGGTAGTTTTTGCCAACAATAAATAAATATATGTAAAATCCCTGTTTCAGATTTATTGTAAGGAGTTGCATATGAGGGGTATCAGATACAATTTTCATGGTGTTGTAGATTTGCAAGAAGAGTAGAAAGTTTAAAGACTGATTGTAAAAAAAAAAAAAAAAATTAATGAAACTTGGAGGGATCTTGAAAGCAAGGAAAAGTTGTCATTTTTTGCATGAGTTCATCCACTATTTGTGCAAAGCTTTTATTTTCACATCCAAGCACATGAAAGTGTTATAAATTAAAGGAAAATACTTGTTTGTTGGCTTGGATAACTATTTGCTAGTTAATAATGCTTAATTATTTGAACATTTGTTTCCACATTACGCTTGAGCTGTTGCACTTTCTAGTAATTTCCTTTTCAATGTTTTAGGTACTTTGAAGCCATGCAGCTTAACTTTCGACAGCGTCTTCATGTTGAACAGATATTTGACTTGGAGAATGGAGAATATCTTTGTCCACTTTGCAAATCTCTGTGCAATACTGTGATTCCAATTGTTCCATTACAGGCTCAAAAACTAAACAGGTGAATTACCAGATTGCATAGACTTTAATTCAAAACAAAACAAAACAAAAACCAAAAAAACCCCCAAAAAACCCAAAAAAACCCCAGACAAACAAAACCAAGAAATTTGGGGGATAATTGGCCTGTCAAATTTTTGGAAGGAAAACTTAGTCTGACTTTCCTAATCTGTAAAAAAGATCTCCTTATTGGCTGTTAAGCCAAGTATACTGCTTTTAGCAGGCTAATTATTTATTTGTTTTTAAAAAGCAGTTTTGGGTTGGCTTTTGGTTTGGTGGTTTTTGTTTTGTGTTTTGTTTGGGTTTATTTTTTGGGATGTGTTATCAAATGAGAAAGTACCTAGAGCTTCTATTTAGCCTAACACTTCATTTTGAGCTGTTTGCTCAAAATTTACATAGCCAGCAAAACTCTGCATATACCAAGTTAATGTTTTTTTGATCTAATTACGCCCTTGGTTTTTCTAGATAAGGTGATTCTTTGAGTGTCAAAGTAAAACCTGCTTTCTATGTTTGTTTTCAGTGAGGATGCAGAAGCAGTTGCTCAAATACTTTCCCTGGCTAGATGGCTGGAGATAATCACAGTCAGGATATCTGGCTACAGTGTGAAAAACACTAAAGGTTTGTTAATTCAGTGTTGAAGCTGTTCTGTGGGACGTATAATATGCCAGTACATGTTTTAACTAATATGAATGGAACACTTCAAATATAGAATACATTTTGCTATCAATCAAGAAAGTATCAAATTAAAGCTGGGGATCAAGTCATGGCCCTTTCTGAGCTGATGTCTTCATTTCACAGTGCCCTCACCAATTTCCTGGTGTCTGTTAAATTCTTTCTGCTTTCCCTGTAGAAGAAAATGATGTACACTTGGAGAGGATAGCCACCAGCTGACACTCAGAGTTAATTACCTTTTGTAATGTCTGTGATGTAGTAAAAAAGAGAAACTAAATTAAAAGGGCCAAAATAAAAAATTTTATGACCGTTTAGAAAACAGAAACTACAGAGAATCGACATACTTCTTGCACTTTTAGAATATGGAGGAGGGCTAGAAGACAGCCTGGCTGGTGAGGTCTGTTTTTAATTAGTTTCAAACAAGTTTAAAATGAAGTCTCACTTCTCTTAGACTGCTGTAAAAACTGTAACAACTTCTTTGATTCTAATGTGGATTTAACTTTTTTCCTCCCCTGCCCCGGAAGGAGAGAAACAAAATCTCCCAGCTTTCACCATCAAGGGAATGGGGAACTCTGCTTTGGAATTCCATTCCATCCTTAGTTTTGGAGTTCAGTCCTCGTAAGTGTTACTGGAATTGCTCTCAACATTATCTTAGTTCTCCCTAAAATAACCTAGGTATACTTCAGGATTTGCTTTGAAGGAAAGGCATATGATTTTCTGCATCTGAGTATGGGCTTGTGTACTTTCCTTTAAGCATTCGCTGAATATGAGATCTATACAGAGCTAGATAGGCCTCTTGGTCAAACCTAGTCTGGTAATTCTTATATCTTGATAGAAAGCTAGAACTCTGGACTCTTCTAATCCATAATTCCAGTGATTTGGGTCACTTCCTGTGTGTCAGTGGGCAAGTTATTTAATGTCTGTCTCCCTTAATTTTGCTCCTGCATATCTGTTTCAGGGTTAGATTTCACTTGGGTTTGGATGCAATAATGTGATACAGATTACTCAAAGGAACAGGGCTGTGTTTTCTCAGTATTCCAGTGGGAAGAGTGCTTGCCCACTGAAAAAGACTGACCAGATATTTTTCATTTGTACTCAGCTGCCTGTCTTCTTTTTAGATCACACTATAAGTACTCTGCTGCTGCTACTTCTGACTGACCTCATAGTTCTGCAAAGTGCTCATACATGTTTGCTATTTGTAAAAATGTCATCAGAAAGTTGACTCAAAGTCTTTCTTGATAATTGATCTCCAAAGGAAAGATTCTCTAGTTTGCACTTGAACAGTGTGGTGTTAAAAGTATAAGCCTGGCTAAACCCCAGACTTTGTGGTGTGATTGTTTTGGCTCTAGAGATTTGGATAATTAATATTAATGTTGTACACTTCTGTTACGAAGTTCTGTGTATGACTTTGAAAAAACACAAGCTGTTAAAACTGGACATGTTTTTACCTGGGCACTTTTCTGTATACAACTGCATTTACATAAACTTACCCCATGTCTGTAGAAAGGAGCTTAAATGCTAAAAAACGAACATTAGAACACATTTGAAATGCCTGTCTTTTCATTTTTAGTGCCTTATGAGATGGGATATATTTTCACTCCAGTACTTACAATAGCACTTGCTTACTTGTATTTGTTTTTTTAATTGTATTTTACTTTAAATCAAATGTTTGGATTTGTTCGAATGTGAATCATAATACAGTATACAGAAATTGACCCTTTCCACACTAGCAGCTCTTATTCTCTCAATTTGTAGAGCCTATTATGTCAAGGTGCTTGGTTACTGCTAGAAACAATTTTTTTTTTTTCTCTTTCTTTCATAAATAACTTAGACTTTTTTAGTGATTGACTGATCAGTAAGTAATAAGCAGTGTTAATAATTCAGACTTAAATTATCTTGGCTTGCTTTTACAGAGCCAAATACTCAAGCAGTATCAAGGAGATGCTTATTCTCTTTGCTACCACCATTTATAGAGTTGGGCTTAAAGTTGCTCCAAATGAAGCTGATTACCGGATTCCTATGATGACGTGGAGCACATGTGCTTTTACCATCCAGTGTATAGGTAATGCATAATTTGGATTAATTCCTTCTCGTGACTTGAAAAGCTTACAGTTGTTTGATTGTATAATTTTGTACAATCTGTATAAATAATAATAATAGTTCTACACATATGAGCAATATGTAATAGTGTAATGATGTGCATTATATATAATTACATATATAATAACAGAATGATAACCTGTAATCCAGTATAAATAATGTGATGCTTTTGTGAGATGGTAGTTTATAAAATAAGGTCTGTAATGCCAACACAGATAAGTTCAATTTGGGAGAGCCCGGAGTGATCACGTTCTAAATTACTAAATGTAGCATTAAGCATTTTCAATTAATATCTTCAGACTGCCACAGATCATTGACCTGCAGGCATCTCCTACACAGCTAAATATCTAATAGCTGTGAGATAGTACTCACTCATTATTTCTTTTTGTCCCTATTCTCAATTCCCGTGGAATTTGTAGAAGAAATACATCATTTTGTCTTTTGTTTTCTGAAATTGCTAATCAGTTACCTGGTAGGAAATAAACCCAACCCAAACATTCTCTGGCATGACTTTCTTTTTGAAGGCAAAATAATTACCATAAAAATGATTGCATTTTTGGGGTTAATGTACCTGTTTAGCAGTCAGTCTCATTTAATTTCTGTACTATATACACAAAGAAATGTAAATGTTGTGTCAGTTCCTGCAGCACAAAGCAACTTAATTATTTCTTTGTTTAAGAAAACCTCTTGGAAACAGAGGGCAAGCCTTTATTTGGATCTCTACAAAATAGACAGGTATGGGCAAGTAAGATACGCAATACATTTTAAACAAAAAAGAAGTTTCTATATATCTATATAAACACACATATATTAAAACCTTACTGTTAAAACTGCTAACCTCAATATCATTCTCTGTTAAGGGATATAGCTCTCAACATTTAGACTGATAGCATAAGGAGCATTATGGAAGAATAAAGCTTCTATTTCCACGTGAAAGTTCATATCAAATTCACTTGTCAATGTGTTTTCTGTTAGTAGAAGTAGATGTGGTTTTGCACTTTTATTTCACTATTGCATCTTTCCCTTTTCCCTGTCCAACAATTTTCTCTTGCATTCTAGCACAGTGGCCTTAAAGCATTAGTGCAGTTTGCAGCTGCTCAGAGAACAACATCACCACAGGTCCTGATTCAGAAACATCTGATTCGTCTTCTAGGGGGTATTGTTTTCCTTTTCTCTACTATCTTTTGCGTTGCAGAAGTTTCTATTGCAAAATGGCACACATGGTAATAAGAGCATAGAAGCAAAGGTTAGAGCACTGACAACAGTACTAACTTCAGTGTCTCTAATGTTGCCTGAAATCGTGGAGTATTGCTTGAAGTTAAGTAATCAACAATTCTGTTAACCCAGCCCTATGCCACTGAAGACCCCTGAAATCTCCTTCATCCCAGACCATTTAGGCATGGAGATATTCAGATCTGGAATATTTACAGATGTTTAACAGTCTATTTCTGGCAGTGTTCAAGGTTCCTCAAATTCTGTGCTAAACAGGTAGATAAAGCCACAAAACAGGTACTCCTCTCCCTTAATTGGGAGACTTCATCTTTTTAGTACTTTCAAAAGGCTGCTTGCAGCCTGGTTTAAGATATTTTGGTCTTAGGGAGAGCTAGTTTGAGACACACAGCTATCCTGTGTTTCTTACTGATCAGGTTACTGTGGTGGCCTTTGTGAATCCCACCCTTTGTCTTGCCTTATATTGGATAGGATTCTTAGGTATGGTATAGGCTTTTGTGTTGGACTACGTTGTGAAGCATCTAGTGTTGTAGTGCCTAAGTACATTTGTGGCCTTCACCTTTAACACTGTGTATATTAGAGCTGGAGAAACAAATCAAAGAGTTTTATTTCAGAATTTTGATGGTGTAGTGATTAAAATTGTGATCTGGCTTGGCATGTGGAAATAGCTAAACAGATAGATGCACAATAAGTGCATCTAACAAAATACACCACAAAAATAAGTGGTAAGCAGTTAACTGAATGGATATTTATCATAGAATGGTTTGGGTTTGAAGGGACCTTTAAAGATCATCTAGTTCCAGCCCCCCTGCCATGGGCAGGGACACCTCCCACTAGACCAGGTTGGAGAATTGCACATTTTTTTGATGAAAACAGAAATGATGGAGGCTCTAAAATCAGATTCTGATATTGTAGTTCAATCCAAAAGTAGAAAATACATATCAAATGCATAATAGATATCTTTGTTTTGCAGTTCTTCTACCAAATTTTAAAGTGGAGGACAGTCCATCCCTCTTAGAAGTAGATATGTTCCACGTTTTGGTAAGCAGCTTCATTTTATTCTTCATGTTAATATGTTGGGAGTTTTTAGCATGGATTTTTGTGTACTTTACCCTGTAGGAAGTATCTGTTCATTATCATAAGTCAAATGATTATAGATGAGCACGGCATATGAGAAGTCACTACATATGGCTGCTATATATGACTGTTTACTTTTAGTTCTGCTGTTCTAGCTTTCAAGTCTTTGCTGTCGCCCTCTTCCTAAATTTCATGTTTGTAATCTGTTATCTTTTTACTGTCTCCATTGCTGTGAAACCTCAGAAAACCCGCACTCAGCTTGTTTCCCTCACTTTCCCTCTGCCTCAGTAGGCCTCTCCTACCTTCTGATACCTTCACACTCACTTGCATTACCTTTTTTACTCTTCTTAGCCTCTTCTTTCTGTTCTTAACGCAAATCCATATTGCAATTTCTTCTACGGTTAAAAAAATCCCAAAACCAGAACCAAAAAAAACCCCAACCAACCCAGAAAACCTAAACAAAACCCGAAACCCTGCAACAAAAAAGTCAACAAAACCCAAGCAAATAAAAACCCAAACCGACCAAAATAAAACCTGTTTTGCCCTGGTTGCCTCTTTGACAAATGCTTGGTTTTCTTTCTCAGTTTGCTTCGGCTTATGTCAAAAAGCAGAAATTGAATAAGCTTTCTAGGATTTGGATAAGCTTTCTTGGTGTGTCTCTGAACTGGCAATTACAATGGATCTGTGTCTGAGTTTCCTACATGTTAGAGAGGCACAAATGATTAATATCTTCTAATGATTTTTTTTGCTACACTTTGTGAAATAAAACTAGCAAAATAAATGAATGTATTTAAATTGACTACAGAAATGAAATACAAATGTATACTGAGAATATAATCTCTCTTACCCATGTAGCTATTAGCAGATTTCGCTGACTTTAATATTTGCTCCTTCTCTTTTGCTGTAGGTGGGAGTTGTGTTATCCTTTCCATCTTTGTACTGGGAGGATGCTGTAGACTTGCAACCTTCATCAGTTAGTTCAGCTTATAACCACCTCTACCTCTTCCATCTGACAACAATGGCACACATAACACAAATTGTCATCTCTTCAGCAACAGGTAGAGCTGTATTTGGGTTGTATTACTGTGGCATTTTTACACAATTTCTTAAAAATAATGGATAGATTTAGTGTCTTCCAGGCATAAAATTCCTGATAATAAATGATACTTAGGCAGTAATTGTTTCTGGTAAAAAATAAATAGCATTGCATCATTTTCAGAGCATTTTTTTTTTTTATCATTTCTGTGTGTTTAGCCTAAGAAAAGAATATAGTGCTTGCTCAAGTCAGTATTTTAGAGTGGGAGCTTTCCCCTTCTCACTCCTTGTAGGAGAAGCAAAGCTCTGCCCAGCAGCAGCACTCTGAGACGTACAGCAACAGTTAATATGGATTTGGGAAATAAACTCCCCTTAACCTTTCAACCTAGTAAATGCCCAGAGCTGAAATAGGGAATCCTGGAAACAGATAGATAATTTAAGTTTTCTCTGTATTTCATACTACTGTTATGAACTGTCAGTAACCTCTATGCTTCCTACCTACTACTTTCTGTTTTTCTTAGGCATGACAGGGGAAAAAAAAAAAAATCCTGTAGCTAAACCTAAGTAGGACAATAACTTCAAAAGTCCAAGCAAATGAAGCAGGTTTTATGTGAGGGATGAGCTGTCAGGCAGTAATCCCGATTCTTTATAGCATGAAGTTTTAGGAGAATATTTGTTAGGTTAAAAACATCAAATAGAAAAGAATTAAGCAAAATAAAGTGGAAATAGTTCTATAATGCTATTTTAAAAAAATGAGCTCAGTATATTTTAAAAAAAAAAAAAGAGAAGCACGTCACAAATGAAGCGCGTTTACAGTGGGGTTCATCTTTGTGTGTGCAGAATCCCTTGCTGGTCGATCATCTGACAACAGCGAGGAGGCACGGTCTGCACAGTCTTTCTGTAGAGAGGTTTGCCAGTACACCAGTGGGTAAGTAGCAGTTCAGCTATAGCATTGCTTTTTCCTAGATGGATGGCAATCCACAGGGATTGACCTGAACAGCACAGAAAACCAGAAATAGAATATCCGTTTAGTATGGGATGTTAGCAAAATGCCTTGTGCTTTCTTCCCATATTCCTGAACAGTGTAAAAAAAAAAAAAAAACCAAAAAACACACAACAACAACAACAACAACAACAACAACAACAACAACAAAAAAAAAAAAAAAAAAAAACAACAAAACCAAACAAACAAAAAAAACCAAAACAAAAAACTGATGAAAGGAACACTTTTAGCACTTTTAGTTAAAATGGCTACTTTTTGTGCACAATGGAGTAAATTCTTACTCTGAAGCTGAAAAATAATTACCTATATTCATTCCAGGGAGAAGTAATTGACGAGGTTTTTTTAGATCTCTCAATTACAGTTGGAATGCAGAAAGGAGGAAATGATTCTACTATAAAAGGGGGAGAAGTGTAAAGCTAAACACAATCACTTATTGGTTTGAGCATCAGTGTCCATCTTTTCAGACTTTTTTGATACGTATAGCTACAGACTTTTTAGTACTTGAATATCTGTGTGCGAAATAAACTGGAAAATATGGATGCACCCTCTAGAAATTCTGCTTTGATTTATCTCTATCAAGGCTAGTTGCAGAGGTATGTAAGGTTTGACAATGCTACTCACTTGTCTAGAAGTTTTAAGTCTAAATTTCTAAATATTTAAAATTTGCAATATTTAAATGAAAGGAGTAATTTTTCTAAGGTGTGAGCACAGAATCGTAGTTATTGTGCATTTTGGAAAATCAGGTAACTGTACTGAGAAGCCAAAGTACAGAATTAAAAGCCGAATTTATCCATCCTAGCTCTGAAACTTTGAGTCTTTTAATTTTTGTATATGCATTGTTGTCTTTTAACTCGTTCCTATCTGCGCTTAAACGGCATAATCTTCATAATGATTTTGCAGTGGTCTGTGATGTTATAATACAGCTTTACAGGGTTTTCCTCAGCAGGCCCTTGTCAACATTTGTGTGAACATCCTGTTCACATAAATGTAAATTTAACTAAGTTTAACATTTTTATATATCAAGAGACACTAAGTAAATTAAATTTACTGTGAAGTTTAGTCTAAATACAGTGCACAAACAAGAATAGTTACTGAGATGGGTATCGCTCTAGTACTTTTTGTCAAAAATGGGATTGTTACAGCTTTACTTTAAGCGGTCTGAATCCTACTGTTGTAGCTTCCATAATGAAGTATGAGGTAT
The DNA here is from genome assembly GCA_024605025.1 of Megaceryle maxima. Lineage (NCBI taxonomy): Eukaryota > Metazoa > Chordata > Aves > Coraciiformes > Cerylidae > Megaceryle > Megaceryle maxima. Next base: position 48,812 of record JANHGN010025587.1, on the reverse strand, counting down.
TAATTTTTCAGTTCAGTTGGCTTTGTTGCTCCTGAAGAGTATTTATTTGTTTGGGTCTTTTCTTACTTTTGAATGGCATTCAAAACACCAACTGAATGAAAAGCTTTCACCACTTCAAAAATTTCATCCAGTATAAGAATCAATTGCTCTTTGTGTGATGCTGTATTGCACAGTTTAAATCAGGCTATCTTGAGTTACCTAGATATGACAGCTGTTGATTTTTCATCATTTTGAAATATACAAGTTGAGATAATTGAAGGCTTAGTGTTCTGCGTATACTCAGTACTCATTCCTTAGGAAAAGGGGAAGTCAAGAGGTAAAGTGGTGGTGGCTGTGTTTCATATAATCTGGGGTACATTAGTGTTGCTTCTATACAGCTGCCATTCTGCCAATGCTAGCCAAAATGTGAAAGTTATAGAAGGATTTGCACTGTGAACTACTGCAGCTATTTCTCATTTGTGTATTACAGTTGCTTTAGTCAGGATATTCCAGGCTCGCTTGTGTGGGATTGTGTTAAAAAAGGCATCATGCCATACCTTCGTTGTGCTGCTTTATTTTTTCACTATTTGCTGGGAGTTTCTCCACCTGAGGAACTACTACAAGGTAAATGAGAGGAAGTAAATGTACCTATGTATTGACTTTGTTCACAGTTTTCTTGGAAGTACAGAATTTTCACCATAACTTAAGAAATAGTTAATGCATTAATGTAGGACTTGGAAAGAAAAGGCAATATGAACTTGCATTGAAAGGGACAGGCATGAGAAATTGATTTGTCTCAGCCTTCTTTGCACGGAGAAGTGTTAATTCTCAGTATGTGCTAATATATGAATTACCAGTGATGTATTGATAGTAATTATTTGTGTATACAAAGATACTGTGATTTAAAGATAATTTTAGGGTCTTAGACTACATCACCTGAGAAATAGCGTGGAACATATTTAAAAAAACAAGCAACCCTTTTTGGGCTGTTGCTAAATGTTGGTAAATGCTAAAGACATAGGGATTCAGCAAAACAGAGCCAAGTATAAATAAAGTACACTATAAAACCTAAAACGCTTCCTTAAAGGAGCCTGATGCATTGCAGATATTAAACCAAAATATAATTTTTTTTTTTTGTTTTGTCAAAATGCAGTGAAACACAGAAACCTCTGTTTAGAAAGTAGGACCAAAATTGCTCTGAACAACTGAGACAAAATGCAGCATTGTAAATTGATCTATATAAAATGTGAACTAAGTTTTAATGTTATGAGGATCTATGAGTTAAAATCTCTGCACTTTGGGATATGCTATTGTCCTTACCATCGGTCTGGAACTTCGATTATATAGGGAGGAGTCTTCCTGGTGAATTGGCCATGGCATTTTTGGTACCAGAGCCAATAAATGACCACCCAGCAAGCTATTACATTAGCTCAGCTTTATGTAATGTGTTAGTACTAACTTGATCATAGCAAAATTTAGTATCATTGCAGGCCAAAAGGATAGTGAAAAGCTAAAATGTGGTAAAGTATAGAAAATCTGCTGCATTAACATGTGTTACATATTTTGAAGTGAAATGGAATTTAAATAAGGAATTCTGTTATTACAATGAGTTATATTCTTAAGAAAGTCATGCATATGTCAAATTTGTTAAACCTAAACCAGATCCTCAGCTAACGAAAATTCTTAGAGCTCTGATTAGGTCAGTGGAATTACATTACTAGCTAGGAGCTACGCTGAAGCTGTAAGATACGTAGTATACGATGGAAAAGGGATCAGGAGATTATTCTAGGTTTGAGTGAATTACTCAGCAGTGCTGAAACACTTGAACGGTTGCTCACTTTTTCTTTTTCTTTTGCAGTTTGTGAAGAAGGGCAATTCAAGGCACTTTGTGGTTATCTCTCTCTACCTACCAATTTGTTCCTGCTCTTCCAGGAATATTGGGACACAGTAAATCCACTCCTTCAGAGGTACTAATTTGGACTGGACAGGCCATGTTTTTCTGTTGTGTTGGCACAAGCATCTCTTAAAGCACTTCAAAAACAAAGCGTTTCTATGTTTTATGATAATTGAAACATTAAACAATTACAGTTTAAGGGGCTAGTGCTTGCAGACCTACATGAAGCGATTCACACAGAAAAAAGTTACCATAAACCTTTGTTCCATGCTATACCGTTTACTGTTCATTGGCCTGTCTTTAATCTGTCTACAGCAGAAGTGTTGATCACATGAGCTCTAAAATGAGAAAATGGAAAATTATGTAGCTGGCAGGGCGAGCTTTTATACTAATACTTCTCTGGATTTCCAAAATAGACTGAATGTTGAAGCTGGCTTAATGGCTGGAAGGTAAAATTTATTAGGTACATTGTAATGCAGCAGCAAAGAAATAATTGGTAAAATTCTTCATTCAAAAAATGCAAGTTAAAATAAACAGACACCACCCCTCATTCTCCCCAACTCTGAAAATAATCCTGCTATACTGTGTTGGAGAATGACTCCATGTATTTAATGTGACCATTTGAGCACTTGGTTGCATTAATAATTATTCCTGGTACTTGGCAGAATTATCTGGCTCACACTAGCTTGTTTTGTGTTTTACCTTTGTTCTGTTTTGTTGTCTAGATTCCTTCAGTTTGGGGACATTTTGACCTGTTGACTCCAACTAACAATCCATGTATCTGACCTAAATAATTCCCTACCTTCCATTTTATTATAATTAATGTTATATATACCATATAGTATATATAATTACTTACAAATTAATAGCATTTTAACAAATAAATTATTAAATATGTTTGTCTTACATGTGCCTACATGTTTGCTCAAAGACTCAACAGTGCTTTAGAAGAGAACAGAGAGGACAGGTACTAGTGAACATTAGAAAACCATCACTAGAAGCAGGCCTAACAAATCCATCATAGTGCTCCCAGTCAAAAATAGAGGTTGCAAGTAGGAGGCTACATATAATGTAATAGTAACAGTTGTTAAATCATCATGCAAGTTCCCATATGTTTTTGAAAGAATCTTATTTCAGAAGACTAGATTTGATGATAGTTGAGAAATGTGTTAAATGAAGCTTACTACGTGGACCATCTGCTACAGGTCTCTCTCCCTTCTCCTTTTTGTAGAAATAGCTTAAAGGATACCTCAGACACATCAATTCCTCTGTTTCAGTAACTTGCCAGTATTTACCGTTGTTTTGGGACCCATGTTTGTTCATTCTAAGAAGCATATTACAAGCAATAAAGCATTGTAAAATAGCCATTGGGTGATGGTTATTAAATAAAAGTAGTAAGTGTTTTCCTAGTGGAGTGTTATGACACTTTCTTATGCTGTGGCTTTTAGAAGATATACTCCAAAAGGAGCTGTGTATTGTAGCCCACTTTGAGATCCTGAATGTCTGAAGACTGCTTGCATTTTTTAACTTTGTGTTAACTCTTTGTTTTCATGTGCGTATTGATAATTATAAGTAGTGTTCTTTTTCACATAAGCTTTTCTCTTGTATACAGATTTGTTATTTTCCTGAAGCAAAACTGTAAAGAATAGCTGCTTATCCTTGTGAAGTTTTAGCTAGAACTATTCATGTTTTATCTGTGTTCTCTGTTTACTTATTGCTTACTAGATAATTTAGTTTAGTGATACTAAATGTATATTATTATCGAACACTGTCATCTGCAAATGTTTGTTTGAAATAGGTGGTGTGCTGACCCAGTGGTATTAAGCTGTTTGAAGGGGAAAAGCATTGCAGTAAGGTAAGTTTAGTTTTAGTGATATTGCTGTTTTCTCTTCTGTTCTGACTTAAAACTGTTGGAAAATGAAGTGCTTGTTGTGGGCAAGTTAGAGTGCTTGTAATTTCTTCCTCCTGCTCTACTACCAGAAGTACATTGTTCTTTAAATGGTTGTTTCTTATTCCTCAGGTTCACTGAGAAGTGTACAGCATTGTTAGACAAGTTATCTAGCTTACTCTAGGAAAAATCAAAAGCTAACTGAAATATAAAATGTCTTCATACATGTAGGTTACATATGAAATTTAATTTCACCACCTTTGCTGCATATAGAAATGCTGAAGCTCCTATGTAGAGCCTCTTGGTTGGGCTTCTAGGACTGACAAACTGCTCTAGAACTGCAGAAATTTGTAGAAAGGACTAAAAGCTTAGGAGGAATTTATAGCTAATTTGTTCTTTACTGCAATATATTATTCTCATAATAGTTCTTTTTCACTTACCCAGGTATCCTAGGAAAAGAAATAGTTTAATAGAGCTTCCTGAAGACTATAGCTGCCTTCTGAACCAAGCTTCTCAGTTTAGGTAAGATGTGACATATTTAATTGTCTTCCTAGGGGTTCTGTCACTTTCATATTCTTGCAGTCACTGTAACTGGTGTTAATTATTTTGCAGAAATTATTTTGCAGAAGTGAAGGCTGTGGTTATAGTGACCAGTACTAGCACATATTCATTTTAAAATCTGAAACTCAATGGCTTACTAAATGAATTCACTTGTGTTTGATAGGATAGCATGTAGAATTATTATAGCTTAATCTGCTGGTCATTTTTCACCAGAGCAATGTGTATTTGGTTTGGCCATAAGCCTTAAAATTATTTTTGCACTGGATACAACAAGCCCAGAAGGTTGGCACTGTTTTATGCCAGGAAGAGTGAATCATAGGGTAATTTAGGTTAGAAGGGACTTTAGCAGATCATCCAGTCCAGCCTCCTGCTCAAAGTGGTTATCTTGCAGATAAAAAACATTAAGCAATGTTAAAACATAGCCAAACTAGGCAGGTATATGAAATACAATTATGACGTAGTATGTCTTAGGTTTTTATTTGTTTGTAGGTTGGGGGTTTTGGAGGGTGTGTGGTGTTTTGTGTTTTTTTTGTTTGTTGGGTTTTTTTAAGGAACATTATCCATACTTAACATTTCTTTTAAAAGTTTTAATTCCTGAGGTAATTAATGTTCTGGTTTCACCATCTTCTAGATGCCCACGGTCTTCTGATGATGAACAAAAACACCCCGTATTGTGTTTATTCTGTGGGGCTATGTTATGTTCCCAGAATACTTGCTGTCAGGAACTGGTGAATGGGGAGGAGTTGGGAGCCTGTACTTCGCATGCTCTTCAGTGTGGAGCTGGAGTCTGTATGTTTCTCAAGTAAGTAGCTTCTCAGAATTTAATGTGCTGAAGAGTAAAGGGAACTAATTGAAATTCAAAATTTACAAGATTGTCAAAGTACTTGATTCTTTTTGTCTGAGATGAAGAAACAGCGCTTTGACCTAAAATACAGCTCACCAAAAAGTTAAGAATTTTCTGGGAGTTGTCTTGCATTTTAAATGTAGCTATTTTTTTCCTTAAGAATCAGGGAATGCAAAGTTGTCCTCATTGAAGGTAAAACCAGAGGCTGCTTATATCCTGCTCCCTACTTGGATGAATATGGAGAAACAGATCCAGGTCTGAAGTAAGTAAATGTTTGGCTTTATTTCTTTCTTTCTTATACCCATTAGACAACATGTTATTCCTGCTAACACGTACAGCACTGTGTCTTGGCCTGATGAACTTGTTTAACTCCACATTCCCAATGACAGTTTTCAGTCACGAACGAGTCATTTGTAATGGAAAAATACACTTTTTTTTGGTACTGATAAACTTTCTTACTGTTCTCGTGAATACTTTTTATGCTTTTTGTCAGAAATGTGGAACAACTACCATCATTGAAATGTCATCTTGGAAATAGCAGTCAATTGCCTGTCACATGTAGAATTTTCTTCATTTCTGGTAGCCTTGTTGGAATTGGTGTTCATAACAAGTATTTAGTATTTTCTGGCTATCATGAAAGCTAAGCTATTAATGGAACAGTTTGTCAGTTGTTATTCTGATATGCTTATTGTTATTCTCTTTTTCTTTTATGAAGAAGAGGTAATCCTCTGCACTTATGTCGGGAGCGTTACCGGAAGCTTCATCTGCTATGGCAGCAACATTGCATCATAGAGGAGATTGCCAGGAGTCAAGAAACAAATCAGATCTTCTTTGGATTCAACTGGCAACTGCTCTGAGTCTCTCGGTTTTTAGTGAAAACTTTTACCTTTGGCAGTGCTTTGCAAAAGGAAAGGAGGGTGGCAGTAAATTACCTACCCTCAAGTGGATTCTGTAGTTCAGACACAATTGATGGATTCTCTAGGTTGGATATATTACTGATACATTGAAACAGAATCTCGTGTCATACATTTTGCTCTTCCCCCCCGCGCCCTCCCCCCCCAAAGGAAGCTACATTATATAGTTATTACTGAACATTCAGGTCCAGAAATATTTCCACTTTTTTGAGAAGTTGTAATTGTTTCACGTGTTTTGACATGGACAGCTTCCCAGATGCTGTGCTTCACAGCACATACCACACTTCTGTCTCTTCCATGCCTTGAGAATATACCTAAACGTTGTTGCTATGGAAAAGCCTGTTTTGGTTTCTTTCTGGGTTCTTTTCCCAAGCTTAGTAAAGCTTTTAAATAGGTCAAGATCTGTGGCATAATATTAGAGAGCAAATGGTGCCAGGCCTTTAGTAATCCATAGCAACAGGTACAGCAAACATTAAGTTGTCCAGATAAAGCTTGCATTCAGCTATATCCTGGGATTTAATGAAGAGTTTTCATTAATGAACTCTCTAAAGGAGAAGTGTGGAATAGAAAGAGCATGGGGAAATGACCACTTTGTGTGTTCCATCAGAAATTTAGAGTCTGTGCTTTTTGCATTACCAGAACTGCACTTTATCTAATGACTTTGTCCTCTGTTAACAATGTATATCCTAAGAGGTCTAGGGCTACACCATTTGGCTTGATGGTGGTTAGTTTTACTTCTTTTACAGTTTGTCTTCTGAAATTTTCCCGAAGAACCAAATGTGAAAATACTGTTAGGTATTTGTAGTGTAGCTCTGAAGGGTATACAAGAGACAGATTTCAGTAAAGTAGAAGACCTTCAAAGCTATCACTGGACTAAAATCAAAAGCAGCAAGATTTAGGATCAGAAATAAGTTTATTTGTCCATATTTGAGGGATTTTCCACTCTTCATCCTTGGTCACTATTATTTGGAACCCTGCCTTCATAAATGAAATAGTGTGTTTTGGGGGGCACATTCAGTGGTTCAATGCCAGATAGAGCAGAAAAGGTGGAAAAAAAAGGTGGCTAAGTCTGTCTGCCCTTCAGTAGTTAATAGCATGTTGTGATTGAACTCTCTCTCAATGAGCAGTGATTGTGCTTCTGTTCTAAATGTTTGTTGCTCTGTTTTCTGAATTTCAACCATCATATACATGAGAGAATTTGTAACATGAGTAAAAGTGCTTTCCCAGGAAATCCCATTTCTGTGTGAAAGTTTGAAGTTGTCAGCACTCTAAATTTCCCTGCCTCTTTGCTATTTGGATTCTTTAGTGTCACTTCAGTAAGGCTCACAAGGGGAGATGTTAAAAGTAATGTCTGAGAGTGTGTTTTTGCATGATTTCTTGTTGGGTTTTTTTGGTTCGTGGTTTTGTTCTTTTTTTGCTACAAATTGTATGAGAGATAGTAGAATCACAAATAACAAATATCATTGTTCTCCTGTTTTTTTAAAGTTTTTAGAGTACCTGTTAGTGCACCGAAGAACTCCATTACTCATCTAAAATGGAATACCAATGAACTCAAATATTGTTCTGATTTCAAATACTTTTTTATAACTTTTGCTATATAAACAGTTGGATTTTTCAGGTATTCTGTTTCTTGCAATTAAGGCCATTCTCCTCATTTTGACTCTCAGATTTTAAACCCAAATATGAAACTCTTTAAAGACACACATGGATTCTGTTAGTATGCATTTCAAATACATTTTAGAGAAGATTTAATTTAGAAGAACAGTTGTCATGGAAGCTTGCATGCACTGGCAATTTCTAAGGTCATCAAAACACTTCTTACCAACAAAAATACTGCGTTAGGACTAGCAAATGTATGCCTCATTGATACCAAAACTGTATTCACTTACTGTTTCCCTCTGATATTTACCTGTTCATTTATCAAAAACTTTCACTTATGTTGTACTTCACTGATACAAAAATTCCGTTATCAAATAGGCAGTGAGATTGCTTTATTTTGTTTTCTGTCTGAACTGTAGTATATAAGGACAGGAGCTGGTCTTAGCGGGTGAGCTCATGTTTAAAGCTCTAGAAATCTCTTTGTAGCTGAAAAAGTGGGAGAGGGAAGTTGCATCTTTCTGTACATTTGCACATACTAATTTAGCAGATGGGCTCCCATACCATTCACTGAGTAGTGTGGTCATCTTTCATTTCATAAATTACTATGCAGTTTTGTTCACTGTGAGTATAATCTATATGTAGTGATCGCAAGACGCTTATGCCACTGATTTCAGTTCCATCCAAGCTGACAGAAGTTATTTGATAATGCACATACTGGTATCTTTAATTGCAAAAATGTAAATTTGAAACTTGTATAATGTTCTTGTGCTTTTGAAATAAAATATCTTGTATATGTATATTTAAAAAAAAAAAAAGAAATAAACTTCTCATAGATTATTCAATTCTTACTGACATTTCACAGTTCATTTTACAAGAGCATTATAGCAGCATCTGTCAGTATGGAAAAGGAGAAGAGTTAGTGAACAGCTGGTAAACAATACCAGTGTTCCCTGTAGTCCATATCATTATTGTATCAGTAACAATGGAACACTTTTTCTTACTTAAAGAAATACTCCTCTTGAAACTTGTCTTGGTATTTCACAGATGCAAATTCCTGCAGTGCCTACTTCAATTTGTAGAAGAAGTCTTAAGTACAGAATTTAATACTTAAATGTTCTTAAACTGATAAAGTTGAGCAATTCTGGTTTTGTAGCTTCTAAAAGAACTGGCTGTACTGTCAGACACTTAACCTCTACAAAGGGTAAGTATATGATGTTGATCTAATGTATGTGATACATAAAAAAAAAAAAAAAAAAAAGTTTTTCATTACAGACCTGAGCAAACAGCCGAGAAATCTTTTACATAGAAATGGCCAGTACTTCTTGCCTCCTTTTACGTTACAAGCTGGCTGTTATCACTTTCTTGCTCTTTTGTTGTAACTTCAGGCACTGTGAATCTTAGAGGGTTTGGGTGTTAATGGTTTTGCCCTCTATGCATATTCTTAATAAAGCAAATGTTTTTTTAATAACCAATTCCTGAAAAGGTAAAAGTTAAAGGTAGAAAGATTCAAGTCTAATAGAAAAAATGTTCTGAAGAACATTAGAGCAAGAAGCCTGTTTGTTAGCTTGGGCGGGGTAGGAGGGAGGAGAACAGACATAGCACCATTGCTTGCATAGTAAAAATCTCAAGGTGCAATGTACAAATGTAAAAAATTATATCAAAGAGAATTTTGGCCACCATAGGTTTTGCTTTATGGTTGAAATCCACTCAATTTTCTAGACAATACTGTTGAATAATTGCCATTGTAAATTAGTCAGATGTGCGATACAACGTCTAAGTGTGTTATTTAGCTTATTTTAACCTATTACTTGACAAGATCTCTAAAGATAAGCTGAAAATTTCAGTTCCGTGGCACAATTTCTTTTACATGTTTTTATCTTTTTTGCAGGTAGGCTAAATTTGGTGTTAGATACAGAATACGAATGGATAATAATTAAAATCCACTCCTATGCAAGTCTCAAACCCAGTTATTTCTAATCCTAGCTGCATTTCTCAAAACTTGCATTCATTATGGTCAAACACATATGTGAAAGAGAAATGATGTAAAGGAAATGTGCATTGAAGGAGAACAAGCTGAAATGCAAAGGGATTATATACATGATTTCATGTAATGGTAAGTAAGAGGAGACCAGTTATAAAGCATGAGAATTGGACCTGTGTTTTCTCTTTATTTCTGTGTGACTATTGTTCATGAGATAAGTGTCAGAAAAAGGAGTATAGGTATGCTGTTTAATAATATGTTGTCAACTTGGAATCCATCAGACTTACCTGTAGGAGGTTCCTGGGCTTCATGTCCGAGTGAATGAGCCTTAATGAAATGTTGTGAAGTAGGGAGTGGGAACTGTTGATTGCATGATTCTTTCAAGTCCTTGCTATATTTGTGAAGGTCTGTGGTTAGTTTTTTCATCAGATTGCAGAACCTTATGTCTCCTTCCTCTCAATAGTGCCTGAAATGTAGTATTGGCCTCTTTGGGTACAAGTATTGAGAGAGGTGCTTGGGGAGAGGTCATCCCAAAGCACCAGCATGTTCTGCTTGAAGGTTTTCCTGAACATACCATGGCAGTCTGAGGAATAATCCACCCTAGATGATAAATAGCCTTCAATCTTCTTTCATCCTGTTTTTCTTTCTGTGAATCATTCTGACCTTTATTAGAAGTGACAAAATCAATGTATCTCATCTTGTGATACTGCAGGTTATCTAGGAATATTTACTTTCTCCTTTCAGATGGAACGTCATTGAGCATTTCCATACTCCAGTCTGCCCCAGTTAATTGACATACAGGAACAGGACAAGATCATCCATTTATTTGATGGTCATATAAATAAGAACTCCATCTGTGTTCCATGAGCTTCACACCTTTACAGATCTTTGCTAAACCAGAGGCTACCATATGCAGAAGCTAAAGTGCTCCCATAGTGGTAAACTGATGCAAAGCACACGTACCAAATGGTTTGTAAGATTTTAAATACTGAGAATCTTGTGTTGTAGAGAATGGCGTAACCGTGTGCAATTTAAAAAAAAAATCAGTTTGCAGAAGGGAGATGTCTAGCTTCTGAGGAAATATGCTGTGTTCATCATCTTTAATATAAATAAAGCTCTAAATGTGCTGTATTTTATATTTCATGTTATTTATCTTTTCTTTGTGATCAGTATAGAGTAAGTGCTTTCAGTGGCCATCAGAAAGCTTTAAAGGAAGAGCATCATCATTGCAATTTCTACAGAACTGTTGTAGTGCCTTCACCAGAAGCCGAACATTATAATGTTTCCATTTGGGATAGTTTTTTTGTTGTTGTGGTGGCTTGGTTTTGTTTTATGAAGAACTTGATAAAGACAACAGTTTGTTTCATAGGTGAGTTCCTTACTCTGGAAGTTGTTGTTGCACAAGTGTATTATTATTAATTCTGAGTAGATTAAGCATTAATAACAAATAGGATAAGAAGCGTCCACCAAATGGTATTTATTTCTGTATCTGAGCAGATGCTCCGGCTTAAAGGCTTGGCTTGATAATGCCATCTTTGTCTTTCTAGTTTACGGAGAATTAAAGAGAGAGTCTGTGCTGCTACCTGAGTTTCTTTTCTTCATCCAGTGGCTGGAATGCTAAATACTCCAGGAAACCCGAACTAGTGTGACAGATGCTGCCAGAAAGCAAGCTAGTTATGTAGGGTGAACTTCCACTGTCTGAGGAAACTAATACATACAAAGCAAGAAAGAAGAAAGTATTTATTTGAACTAAATTCTATCCTGATCACTGTGAAATGAGCTGTCATCTTTTTGTAACACCATCGATGGGGATGCAGAATGCAGGATAGAAACAGAATAGACTGGACATCTGTTCCCCAATACTCAGTTATTTTGCAAGTGGTCACAGCAGTAGCCGTGGCTGCAGGTTTTGGCAGTTGGCCAAGAGACAAAAGGTTAACTTGACAAATATTGACTAGTCTTTTATGGTAAAGTGTATATTCCCTTCATAGGAAAGTAAATGAGCTGTGTAGGGACCAGGGAAAATGTATAGACAGTTGATTGTACCTCTGCTCTTCATGCCAACATGTTACAGCAACTACTGCATGAAATTTCTGTGTCTTTACAGAGATGCTCAGGCTGAATGATAGTTTTGGTTCACTCTTCCTTCCAAATCTGTTTTTCAGAGCAGATTCTTGACAAATCCGTCATACATGGAGCTTGACTAGAGAGTTATCAAAAGAGTAAGATCACAGCTCTTATAATCTAGCAAGCTAAATATTTGGTTTTTAAATGGTGCAAAATACCAAGTTTTGTCTGCTTCTACAATTATAAGCATTTTTGCCACTAGGAAATATGTCCTAAAATTCAGGATAATATTTCCTCCTTTAAAAAAAAAAACCCCAAAAAACCCTCTTAATTGCTGTTCAATGGGAATCATGATGAACCATGCCTTATTTTCTTTTTTTTTTTAATTTCATATTCTTCGTTGCCTTGATTCATTTTATCCTAATGAAAAAAATCTTTGATTTCTCTGAGTTATTTCTGATTATCTTACACCTCCTGGTTACTGGACAATCTAGAACTGTTTTCCAAATGCAGATGGACTAAAATTGTGTTGAGGAAGGGATTGCTATGGACTGGTGCATGTGGCACTTGCATACTCATCCAAAAAAACCCCAAAACAAACAAACAAAAAACATTACTTAAAACAAACAAACAAAAACCAACCAAACAAAAACAAAAACACCCCCATCATATAGTGTTGCAAAGTCTGATTAGTATGCAGGATGTGACTGTCTTTCTCCTTGATCTCTCAAGGTACTACAACTATGTGTTCATTCTTTTCCAATATGTATCAGTTAATTAAAGTGCTCATAAGGTTCTGGACACTGTTGCACTTCGTGTTCTGCAACACCACCACAACAGACTGCAACGCTAAAGCAATATTTCTGGCTCGCAGAAGTGGTTGAAAGAATTATGTACCAGTTAAGTTTAATTCCACCCTGGACAAAGTGATTGAAATGAAGAATAGAGGCAGGCACTTAGGTAAATGCAGTACAGTTAATGTAGTTCTTGTAAAGGGAAATGTTGGCTTACAAATAATTCTTTGAAGGAGTTAGTGCATATAGTGAGCATGTTGAGCCAGTCAGTAATAATGTGGATTTCAAAAAGCATTGAATAGTGTCATCCAACTAACTTAGAGAATTAGAAGAAGCTGTTAGGAGGTAAAAAAGGTTCAGCAAGAGGAAGAATAAAATGATGTATTTTCACAGTGGAAGATGCTTAACAACTGAGATCCACAGCTATCTGTGTGGTTTTTTCAGAAGTGATCTGCAAAAAGGAATTATAAAGCAGCACATTCTGCCAGTGATAAAAAGATATTCCATAAAAGGTTGTTCTGAATATTTTCAGGAGGCTGTTAAGAAACATAGTGGCTGGGTAATAACAGAAGATTCAGTTTTGGTAAATGAAAATCAATGTAGCTGTGCAAAGACTAACATCTTGCAGTAAAATAGAGTAGACTATTTAAGTTGGAAGATACCTACAACAATTGAGTCCAACTGCCTGAACAATTTTGGGATGACCAAGTTAAAGCATGTTATTAAGGGCAAATCCAAATGCTCCTTAATCATTGACAGGCTTGGGGCATCAACTACCTCTCTAGGAAGCCTGTTCCAGTGTTTGACCACCTTGCTGGTAAAGAAATGCTTCCTAATGTCCAGTCTGAACCTTCCCAGGCACAGCTTTTGAACCCTTCCTGTGCATCCTATCAATGGATCCCAGGAAGAAGAGATTAGCATCTCCCTCTCCATGTGCCCTCCTCAGGAAGCTGTGGAGAGCAATGAGGTCACCCCTTGACCTCATTTTCTCCAAACTAGATAAAGTCTTCAGCTGCTTCTCATGGGATGTTCCTTCCAGCCCTTTCACCAGGTTTTTTGTTCTCCTCTGGACTCATAAATTATGTCCTTCCTAAATTATGGGGCCTAGAGCTGCACACAGTGCTCCAGGTGAGGCCACACCAGCACTGAATACAGCAGGATAATCACCTCTCTTGACCAGCTGGCTGTGCCGTGTTTGATGCACCCCAGGATGGGGTTTCCCCTCTGGGCTGCCAGGGTACACAGCTGATTCCAACTGAGCCTGCTGTCAACCAGCACCCCCAGGTATATTCATATCAAAGATTTTAATAGTATTTTTATGGATACTTCTGTGTAATTTTTATCTCAATGCTCAGAAACAGTCAAAAGGGCAAGCAATGATAGGAGTTCCTGGGAAAAGGACAGAAAACTGGGTTCATGCTGTTTCCTGCTCTATGTTTATGAATAAATGGAGAATAGTAATGAAAGCTTTAAAAGGTGTGAAACAACTTCCATAGAAGAAAAGGTTAAATTGAAGCTTCCTCAGCTTGGAAAGATAGGACCAAGAGAGACTATAACAGAGGATTATAAAATTGGGAATGACATGGAGGGACTAAATAAGGGGTAACTGTTACCTGTGTTTTACAGACAGAATTAAGGGATAGCCGAGTTGCCATGGAGTTAACAATCAAAGAGAAGCAGTTTTTCAAACAACGCATAATTGAATTCTGAGAAATTACAGTCGGAAGCATATTGTCATGAATGTTTGGGATATAAATCATTAATTGATTAAAAAATATGCAAATTCATAGGAAAAAACATGGCTACCAAGATTTATTAAAACGCAATGATACAAATACCCTCTTTGTCATACCAAGTCCCAAATGGCTGTTTCCTGGAAGTTGGGAGGCTTTGTCAGGGAAAGAACTATTTTCTAATGGTTTTGCCTGTTATGTGGCTTTTGCAAAACTTCTACAGGCTACTGTTGCAGACAGACCCTTTCTACCCATTTTTATTTGTAACGTACTTAAAGTATAGGCCTAAAATCTTAAGCGGGGAAGCAATTGCATTTCAAATTATGAACTTGCATATAGCCTGCTTGAATTGCAGTCCAGATTTTTCACATCATACACTTTATTTACAATATATTCTTCCAGTATAATTCTTGCTTAATCTAGTGTTATAGAAAATAACATTGATTAGACAAGTAAAAGAACTGCAACTGCTACTTTTGTACAGTTTCAAAAGCAGGAAAAGTTCTGCTTTGAATATCCCAGTGTTGAAACTTCTTTTATTTGATTACACACAAAGAATGCACAAGCTGTCCAAAGTTACATTCCAACAATGTATTATTCACAACAGTAACAAGTAAAATGTTTTATTTGGTCTTTTATCTGCTATTATGTATTGTATGTTTTTCCTGCTTAGTATTAATGATGAAACACAGTCATAGGGCACCCTGTAACTACAAGTGTTTTATGTGTAGAAGGCTTTCGCTCCATGGCATTGACAAAGTTCTGAGCACTGTACTAGGAATGTGATGGTAGATCTGTCAGTCTGTCTTTGTTTTCACTTGTTCCAAATAATCCGTTATTATCCAGTCCCTGGATCTGTCGTAAGTTCTTTTGAAATTAGGAGCTTCTAAACATCTAGGATCATTAATATTTGTTTTGTGGGAAGTGTCTGCTTGTTCTTAAACTTGCACTATCACATGCTACTTAGAATTTTAAATATCCCAGCCTGAGCTGTCAGTTTTCTTGAGTGGAGAGCTCCTTTCAGCAGTAGTCATTGACTTTCAGGGAGGTGTGGCAGCTGGCTTTCCTTAAACTGTAGAATGGGAAAACTGAAGAGATACTTCAGGCTGTTCTTGAAGAAGAAGAAGGGGAAAAAAATAATATATATTTATCTATATCTGGTAGGTTTCATTGCCCTCAACTCAATTTCACCTAGCTTGTAGGTTCTTTTGGAAGGGCTGCAATATATGTGTAAATGGGCTATAATTTCCCCTATCCTAACTTGGACTAACAGAGTTTACATTAAACTTCTTTTTTGGTTTTTTTTGTTTTTTTTTTTTTTCCTTAAGACACTCTTTATCTGGTGTAATAATTCCTTTTGGGATTTCCCAGCTGCTGGGATTTCTATAGGTGTAATGACCACCTTTGTTAGACAGTAGACCAATCTGTATGTTACTAAACATTGACGCCTCTTATCTGGAACATTTGCTTGTGTGTAATGATTATTCTGGCTTATTCAGACCATATCAGAAGTATGGGAACAAGGAAAAGAAAGGGGGGAAAATTCCAAACGTTTGTTCTCTGCAGTGTTGAAAATCAGTGATTTCTTAAGAATGAGTTAAAATACATCCAGCCAAAGAAGTATCAATGTTTTTGAAACTGTCACCAGTCTGTGGTTTGTTCAGTTGTCTTACTAGTTTTCCTACCTTTTTTTTTTGTTGTTGTTCTTTTCCCACCAGTGAAAAACCTGATAACTGTAACACTGTCAAAGCTACACTTATGATGTCATTTCTTTGAAGATGTGACTAGCTAGCTGCTGGGATAGATTTTGTGGTAATATTAGTTTTGCCACAGTTTGTGTTTTGAATATCAATGTTGGGGTCGTTCATGCCTGAGACTGTGGAGATCTGGTTGGCCTTGCCGAGGTTCTTAATGATATTGATGTTGTATTTGGCAGTTTCCACAAAGCTGTTTTCTAGTAACCAACCATCTGATTCACCCTCCAAATCCCCGAGCAGGAGGACATTCTTCATTGCTGTTTGTAGGTACCGGACACCAATAAGTACAGAGACCTGTAAGAAACAGTTGAGGGTTAAACTGAGAGTTTAAATTACAGCCCTCAATCCTACCACTGAGTCAGCTTTCTGACTTGTGTAGTTACAGGTTGACAATTAATACTGAGTAAATCTGACAAATGCTTTATTCCAGCAATAACAACTCTCACATTTTTTAGAAAGAAAAACACCAGGGAGAGACAGATTCTCTCTCCATTCTTCTGGTAGGATTCCCACTTGCATGTTATTAGCACATAAATACCTAGAACTACTCAGGAACACAGCAGCCTCAGAGACTACAACTAATTGATGTAGAATGGATGATCAATTAATTAATGGAACCATCAGTCACTGTCAAAAAAAAAAATAAATTGTAGTCTGTTAATTTCCATGGATCCTTCCCCCCCCGCCTTGATTAAATCTGCATTTCCTCCAATGAGTTTAATCATTCATATGTAAGCCATATGTGTCCTACATGCCAGTGCATTAAGATTAAGAGGGATGGCCTATAGCAGAGACTCCAGTATAAAGAAAAGGGAAAAAGCCCCACTTCCATAGTTCTGCTGGAACTGAGATGGGTGGGCCCAGCCTGTCAATATTTCAGGGAGCACAGAGCCAGCTCACAGCTTTTTCGTGTGCTGCCAAAAGGCTGTTGTTTCTGGCACCACCACCCCATCTAGCACTGTTTGGGGACTGGAGTGAACTATTTAAATTACAGTGCTAGTATTTATGCTATAGAGCAATAATTAGAAAACAAAAACATATTTAAAAGGGAAGAAACTTACATTTTAGCCTAGGCCACTGCGGGGTCCTGTACCTGCAGATGACCTCATCTTTACAGATGCCAGCAGAAAGGCTGCATCTTTGCAGGTGTATATGCCTACCTGTGATATGCTTATTTTGATTGCATAATAAGCAGCCTGATCTACTTCTAAAAAGGTACACTGTGTTTGCAAGTACTATCTATGTGGTGAAGCTATGTAACATAAAAAGGAGGCCTTGAGATATTAATTATGCTCAATTTTTACTAGAAATAAACGTATTCAGCCAAAGGCCTGCCTCACATTTTGTATATTCTTTGTTAAAACTGACTTAAAACAATGCTCAGGCCTTCTCACCTAATTTCCTTGCAGTGTCACTGCATGTATCACTCTGTGTCAAATTCCATAAATACTTCAGGGGGTAGAATATGCCATAGTCTATTGAAAATGCTCTGTAGATATACATCATTCTAATAGTTCTTATCTTCTGTGAGATTTGCTTCTGTTCTGTAAACTTTGAGAAAGTTGTCTGTACTAAAGGAAGTCCTGCAACCTTCTTGATGCATTTGTGGACTTTGTCAGATACTGAGGCACTTCTCTTAATGTTACACTGTGGTTGTTTCCCATCCTAGATTGCAAGAAGACTGATTATTCTGACTCAGACACTTTTATGGGACTTACCTCAAACAACCAAATAAGCAATGCTGCAATACCAATGGATCTCATAATAGCTGTGTAGTAATCTAGCAGTGCCTCTCTGCACCCCTTCATCCAGATATTTAGCTCCTCTGTCAGGAAATCATAGTTGTAGTGAGCGCTGTTGTTGGTCAGCTGGTACTGGATACAGGGCCGGGGGGAGCTCGGGTTGCAGCAGCTGAAGGGTACTCCATCCACCAGGAACTTTCCATCAACGTTGCTCTTTAGACGGCTGCAATAGGGCAGAAAGTTTGGGCATTGCTAATCTGGAAGCAGCAACAAGGAGCGTCTGTGATCTTTATAAAAGAATATAATGCAAGTCTGCTGGGCTGTAGGCCTCTTCTATGTAACAAAAGGAAAATGAGAATACATTTCCAACTGGAAAAGCTGCTTACAGCAGGAAAACTATATTTTTCATTTGCCATATTTCTTAAGTGTGGTATCAGCACAGCATCTCACGTGGTTCTTGGTACTCTGTGTGCAAGACATGGATTCAGCATTTGCAGAGATGTTGCCCTTTTAGGCATCATTGTGCTGCAAATACTAAAGACAATTTCTGCACTTGCTTATCTTGGTGGAACTTCAAGGGAAGTTATGGCCCTAGAAATCCTGTGTTTCACTACTGGACTGATTTTCAGCACAAGCATTCCTTAAGACAGAACCCAATATAAGGACAAGAGGAGCCACTGGAAATTGTCCACTTGGCATTTCATCGTTGTACCTGTGTGCAATGGTTGGTTCAGCACATGTTTTGAGACGAATTCACAAGGGACTTTCTACTACTTGTAACTGTAATTTTTTAAACTTTTGAAACTGTTTATCACTAAAAATTATTCCTTCCCCTCCCCTATAAGATCAGGATTAAAACAAGTAGGAAAAGAAGAAAGAAAAAGAAATAGGAGGAAGGAAAAAATTGTAGGATGGAAAGAGAAAACAGTCTTGGATCAAGATTTTCTGGTACCATTAAATGAATCCTTGACATCCATTTTCCTCGTGTTGCCTGCTCTTTCTCTTTAGAGAAATAGATTTTCCAGAAGCTAGACAGTATATAAGGTGTTGAGAGATGCTCTCTCGGTTTGCGGAAGTAGCATCTCTGAGCATGTATCTATGTTCATGCTCATTGCCAAAGGCTTATTTCCTGAGACCACCCCACGGGTGAGAACTGCAGCCTGTTCTAATGAAGCCCATGCACTTCAGCCTTTCTTAGGCAGTTAAAATACATGAAAGACAATTTTCTCTTGGATACCCAGCTTTCACCATTTGCCAATAGTAGAATTTTTAATATTTCCTGTTTTCATTTAACACTTAAAAATTGTATTTTCCTCTTCCCCCATAGATGATCTAAATTACAGAGGGGAAGGAAGTCATTACTAGAAGTTCATTAGGTGAACTGAAGAAGCAGAAACCCTGCATTCCAGTTTTCTTAGAGCATTTTGGGACCAAATGTATCTTTCAAACAAAATGTAAGCTGCTAGGAACCTCAGTATTTGTGGCTGTGCTGGGATGGCAGAGTAATTGCCTTCATTTTATTGGTTTGGGCCTGTTAAATACAACTTTTTACTTTTTTTTTTTTTTTTTTTTTTTTTTTTTTTTTTTTTTTTTTTTTTTTTTTTTTTTTTGTGGTGTTGTTTTTTTTTTTTTGTTT
>JANHGN010025587.1:0-29323 GCA_024605025.1 Megaceryle maxima | reverse complement strand
GGGGTGGGAGTTTTTTTTTTTTTTTTTTGTTTGTTTGGTTTTTTTAATATTTTTTTTTTTTTTTTTTTTTTTTTTTTTTTTTTTTTTTTTTTTTTTTTTTTTTTTTTTTTTGCCGGGGAGGTAGCACTGAGTTTTTTGTAATGTTCTTTCAAAAATACGTTCTTCAAAGATCTTTTTAAGTCAGGAAGCTCATCTACCCTTTCGCACCTAGGAGTAGGTTAGGGGTGAATTCCTCTCTATTTTAATGTCTAGCTCTTCACTATGAGGCCATCACATTCCTGGTAGTGGCAACAGAATGAAAACAAGGCAAAAAAACCAAACCAATAATCCACTGAAATGAGACTGAAGTGTGCAAGAAGTGTAAAGGGCATAGGCAAACCCGTTCATGGTGAGGGAAACAGGGAAGGGAGCCAGCAAAGTACCAAGTAGAAGGCTTCAATGAGAGAGGAGAAAAGAAATCTCTCAGAGAAGAGGAAGGCCAGCACATTGAGAAAGAGAAGCTTTTAACCTGGGACAGCAAAATGCCCTGTATGTTTCAGTGGCATGAACTGAACTGAATATAGTACAGCATCTAAACCAGTTAAAATACAGGTTCTTAAACTAGGTCTTAATCTTTTGTTTTGATCTCAAGCATCAATTTAATTTTTTTTTTTTTTTTCTTCCTTCTTGCCACATGTTAAAATGAAGAATCATTCTGCTGCCAACAAGAGCAGTTTCCAGACTTGGGTTATGTCCTACTGCCATCATGTTTCCTCTACTGGTAGCAAACTAAAGACTGATGTTAGAAGGGAAGACCTCAGTAACAGAGCTGAGCGAGTGACACATTCACTGCTATTTGTTGTTGCAGTTCAAAGTTGTTACAATATTATAAAAGCAAAACTTGCTTTTAAGATTATGAAAAGATTATTTTTTAGGCAATCAAAGCAATGACAGGACTACCTCTGTAACCTAGCTCATCCTTCTGCCATTCCCATTGATTCTCTTCATTTCTTGTCACATTGTGGTGTTGGCAATGGAGATACAGAAAGGAGTGGAGGGAAGAGGATTACGAAGGAAGGTGAAAAGTTCAGTTTTGCAAAGGTTACATGTGACTTGACAGTATATCAGTTCTCAACTGCTTTGCCTCTTAATCTACAAAGTACAAACTGACTGACAGTACAAGATGAAACCAAGAAAAATACTTGGTACGTTCTCTATAATTTCTGAATGGTACCAGCTGGACTTTTCTTCCAGTAATATCAAATCTTTCACTAACAGATTTTTGGAAATAGTATAATTTTGTTATGCAGCACCAACTTGGGCTCTAGCAATCAAGATAGAATTATCCAGTGTATATACAGTAAAAGAAATTCTGCAGAGTAATTAATTTTGTTACACACATTTCACTGGCATCTTCTGCCTACATGGGGAAAAAATTAATGGCCAGTAGATTTTCAAACTAAGGACAGAGCACGGGTGACTCTGCAGAAGCAAATAGAGTTTAGCTAAGACCCTGGGTAAAGCATTACTGTTTCTTCATGCCTCAGAGAAACAAAAAGCAATATATTTTACTGTTGGCTTCACAATAAGATACTACTCTTAAGCTCCTATGGGCTATCTGTTGTCATGATACTTTTCAGTGTCGAACTAGAATGTGAAACACCCCTTGGGTCAGTCTGCTTTGTGTCCCTGTTGCTTTCAAACTTCTCTTTTGAGAACACTTGTTCTAAAGCTTACTTTATTTCCACAGCCACCTGCCTTAAGCTGCTTGACACCCTCTTGTCTGTATTCTCTTAGGTCCTGTCTTCTGGTATATTTGCAACTCTGTACATGTGTTTTGCTATAATGGAAGTTTCAAGTTGCAAATTCTGTGAAAATAAGACTTTTGGCCTCCCTTCCTCTGGCTTTACTGTCACTGATGTTTGAGTTCAGCAAACGGAATGCTCGACAAATGCCAGTCAGGCTTTTTGTGTTTGCCTAGCTCTGGAATATATAGCTACTATGCTCTTGTCAGTGAAGACTTTTTACCTCTAGAAGAATTATTACATATTGGATTGTCTACTTTTAAAAATTTTCTATTGCTACCTTTTCTGTTGTCTGTAAGAATGACTAGACTCTTCCTTTTGAGCATATAACTCACAATAGCTACATCATATGAAACACCCCCAAAAAAAACCAAAAAACCAAACCAAACAAACAAAAAAAACCCAGCAGAAAATCCACACAAATATCAAGGGTTTTTCTCCTCCTTTTTTATGCAGTGTGCATGGTGTTAGCAGTTTCTCACATGTGATCATATAGATTTGAATCTGGGTTTGCAAAGTCTAGTATCTTGAAGGAGAAACATCTTTCAGCATTTAGGAT
Organism: Megaceryle maxima; assembly: GCA_024605025.1. Classification (NCBI taxonomy): domain Eukaryota; kingdom Metazoa; phylum Chordata; class Aves; order Coraciiformes; family Cerylidae; genus Megaceryle; species Megaceryle maxima. Next base: position 26,980 of record JANHGN010025587.1, on the reverse strand, counting down.
TGTCCGTGCATTGTATTGATAGTATAATCCTTTTTTTCTTTCCATTACCAGTTCACTATAATTGAAATTTTGAGGTAGCTAGCTAACTGACCACTGTGAAAAAGGAAAGATACATCTTTGCTTTATTTAGCATCCCTAAAAAGTTAGCAAAGGGCAACATTTGTTTGTGCATGTAGTTAGCATATTTTGTGAGTAACGTGGTCATTCAACAGTTTTTTGATGAAGAGACAAAGATCCAGTAAAAGCTACTATCTACTTTGCCTTCTTGGATGAGTTTTTCTCCTAAATTTTTTTTGCTAAGACTATTAAATACTTACTCCAGAACTTCTTTGGAAGCCATATTCAGATAACGAGCAGACACCCACTGAATTTCAAACCAGTCTCTAAAGCCATTGTTTCCACAGCAGTGGAATCCAATTTGTAGCATATCCACTGTTTTCTTTAAGAAACATCGTCCAGGTATGTCCGTGTCCTTATAGAACTTAATAGCATCCCTCAGTCCCAGGTAGAGAGACTCTTCCAGCTCATTCCTCATGGTATAGCACATGAGAGCACCCACCAGGATGCAGAAGGTAAAACAGAAGGTACATACGATGTATGGGAGCATAACAAGTTTCCATCGAGAGAATTTGTTGGCATCTGAGCAGTCATAGCAGATTTTGCCACCCAGAAAGTTGATGATACATGCTATGACCCCTACAGAGATCAGCATGTTGGGGACAGAGTTAATGTCCCCTTTTGCCATCACTTCATTGCGCTTCTTGATCTCTATTTTCAGAAAGAGGCCAAGACTGAAGAGAATGACCCCACTCACTACAGAAACCCAGTTGAGGATCCATAAGATCTGGGCCAGTTTGTCCCTCTTAGTTTTGGTGAATTTTACTTTGAGGACGGCCATAGTCAGATCGGCACTAGGAAAAGCAGCGTAGGTCAAGGAAAGCTCATAAGCTGATTAGGAGCATGTATCCAAGGCATGCAGTAGAAATCTGAAGATGAGAGAGAGAGAGAGAGATTACTGTCTCTTTGACTCGGTATTTATGGAAACTATAGAAAACCTGTCAGCCTCATGTGTTCTGAGTCCTGCTGAGGGAATGCACCAGGAAAATTTATGACTTAAATTTCATACAATATGAATCACTTAAGAAAAAAAAAAAAAAACAACACTAAGCACTGACGGGCTAGAGCAATTAAAAATTAAAAACCGGTGAGCAGTAGAACCAGTGTACTCTGGATTCCTATGGATTTTTGTCAAGAGCAATTTTCTGTGCAGATTTTCTGATGTCTAGAAATAAGCTGATCTGCTGTCTTTCCCACCAAAAGACTTACAGTACCTTTCCTTTCTGCTTATTCCCTGTATTTTCTTGATGATTCTAGGAATGTATAATTCTTACATTACTATGTCATGGTCAGATCTGCATTCAAAAGTTGAACAAGCAGGACAAACAGGCAGATATATGCAGTGTAATCACATAAGCCTTTTTTCCATATGGGGAAAAAATGTGAAAATAGCATCAGAAACACACTATGCTGTGGGTATTTTAGTCATTTCATCAATTATGTGCAGTAAAACATGATTTTTCTAGCAAAAAGTAGTTTTACTCCTACGCTTAAGATATGATCACCATGGCAAAAATTGCAGGGGTAACTGACTCTGGTTATCCACAGACACAAAATGTTCAACCAATAGTTAAATAATTTATTGCCGGTTGGTTTCCTAGAAAATATTAGCAAAATTTTATTAACTTATAAGTTTTATGTCCTGAATATGTTACTGATGAACAAACCATACTCCATCACGTTTTTCCACTGGTGTAAAAAGAACTACCATTTTTATGTGAAGTAACCTACTACCCTGCAAAAAAAACCCAAAAAAAAAAAAAAGGCAGAACATCTTCACAACTTAAGAAAAAAAATCATCAGTTTTAAGATGCTCTCTTTCTTTCTCTACCTGATAGCCCTTCCTTTCTTTGTGAAGGCTTTTATTAAAAAACAGTTTTTGGAATAACGTGATGTATTAAATGAGACCTCTCTAATCCTTAGGTAATCCTCCTTGCTGCGTTAACCTCTGTTCCTGCAGCTGAGTTGATTGTTCTTTCCCTTGTAACAATCTGTGACATTCAATTCACAATTGAACTATGACAATCAAACCTCATACCACCTTTGGACTGGTTTTCTTTCTAAGTCCCCCATATTCCAGTAAGAATCCTAAGCTTTATTCCTGGTTGTGCTTTCCACAATAACCTTGACTTCTTCACTGCCCACTGGCACTGCTTCTATTCTCTCGACTGAAGAAGGTTCTGCAGCCCAAGGGACACCACAATATTTTTTTAAAGGGGAACCATTTGAAAAATGACAGGAAACTACTCATGTTTAGTAATTTATATCTTGTATATTATATTAGCTTAGTTTTGATACGACTATTGTTATGGTATTAACAGTCCTTTAATAACTTTAATAACCCATGAGATCTACAGATTCTTTCATCTTTTTCTCCAAAGACCACAATGATGGGCACAAAATATATTCAGAGATACTCCCCCACTGCTTCCCTGAGCTTCAAATCTAATACTTCTGTGCTTCACAGCTGAAGGAAGACTTCTGTGTTTCAAAGTCTGTGTTTTTGTCCCCAGTTATTAGGGGATCTAAGGGAAGCCACCATCTTTCACAGCACTTTTAACCTTGCTTCTCTGCAACCCTACTAACTTCTTTGCACCTCTCCAGTTGTATCACAAACAGCTTCTCAGAAAGCAGCTGGTAACACCCAAGGTCTAAATCTTTTTTAAAGCTGGAGACAGTGTGCTTTTGGAGTACGTGATGTGGATGTAGAACTTGGGATCAAACTGTGAACTTTACCCTTCTTCAGTGCTTCCCATGCTTTGTGGTTGCCTTTCCTCAATGCATGCAAGATATATGTATCTTTCTTTCCTTCTCAGAAAACCTGCTCTCAGCATGATTTTGTACCAATTCAGTAATTTTATTAGAGTGATTTTATACTATACAGCTACTTACTGTAATTATACAGCCATCTGATTCCATGAAAACTATGGTCTTTATAAACAGTAAAACATAATCTTGTAAATTTGGGGAAATAGAGAAGTAAAAGCAGCATTATTCCCATATATTATTTTTTAAGCTAGTGGACTCTAAACTTCCTCTGAATAAAACTGGCACCAGCTCAACCAGTATGAAAACCACCTGCAGCCAAGCTGTATAGAAGTAGCACTACACCTACCCACTTAAAGATCCACAGCTGCAATGGAGCTTAACACCAGGTAAGCAGATTGTTGTAGAGTACAGTTTAAAAAGGTAAAGGTATCCCAGAGTGTACATCAGAAGGCATCCATTCCACTTGTACAGACAAGGAATAGGTTGTTCCATTCATATTAGCATATGGTTAGATATCTTCATGCATTTGAGTATTAAAATGTTAAAATGCCTGTGAGATCTGGTTCATATTGAATTTATTTTCTGCTGCATTTACAGAGGAAATTAATTATCCTCAAACCTATTCATCTCTGTATATCTTTGCATATTCTGTGTATTGTACAAAAGTGCACAGTAGTTTTCCTTACTGGTCTAATTTCCAAAGATGCCGAGGCCAGCAGCTCTCTGACTTTAAAATTAGTGTCATAATTTTAATGATTGTTAAGGCTGATTATCACTTATGGTTGAATATTGATTGTGATAATCATATTGATTATCATAATGAAATACTGATTATTGCTAGACACCCCTGTACAAACAAGTCCAGAGAACGGTTGCTTATAAAATGATACCACCTTCTTCATACCATTCTTCTATGGTATCCTTCAGACCTCATTTAAAAAGATCATACTCTGCTGTCACAGAGCTAAGCCTCTGTCTGAATTCAGCTGACAGCCAGCCTGCTAAGCCTGGAGACAGTATCTTTGATTGCTTCACCAGTTAAGCAGTTCATGACTTGAACTTAAATAGCTGTAGATGGCTGTTGCAAAGAGGTTTATTTGGCCCAGATACTCAAGTCTCAGAGCTCACAATAAAGAGAATCTGTTGTGAAACTTCTGAGCTGCTGATAACACAGTTCACGTTCAGTGGCTAACATATATGAATGCATCGCTCACTGTTCATTTCTGTGACGTACATTTGCAACTACAGTATTTGCAAAATGCCTCTAAATTGTTAGGCATACGCATAGGTACAGTGTCACTCAGAATACCTGACTTGCCAACCATCTTTTGCTTTAACATTTGAACAGAAGTTGTAAAAAGTGCTACCTTTACAAGAGGCATTGTTGATTTTGGAAGATGTAAATTTGAGACTTTCTGTCATATTCAAGCTATAAAGAATTTGAAGCTGAATTCCATAAGCAGGAATATGTTCAGTTTTGTGTAGCTATTCTGATACAACTCCCCCCCACCCATTTTCAGCTGCGTAAATTAAATATTAATGTGCAAGAGCAACTCTCCTATTAAGTCCTTGCTTCCAGTAATTCTCATAGAGTATTTCCAGTTTCCTTGGTGTAATTTTAGTATTGTTACGAGACCATATTTCATGGAATAATCACATTAATCTAACAGACGTACCCATGCCACAGTCCTCCAGCAGTATCAGATCTGCTATTTCGTATGAGCCATACTGCCAGAGGAAAGGGGGAATGGCTGGTTGTTGTATCACAGTGACCACTCATTGACTGACCTTGACTGTCACTGACAGACCTGGGGTTGCACAAAGTATCTCTGGGACAGCTGTGCTTCTTGTGAAACTCTGAGTGCATCAGGTCTGGGACAGAAGAATAACTTACCCACCCTGTTCCTGTGTTCCCAGCTTCTATGCTGCTATTTCTCTTGAGGTTATTTTTTCCTATGCTGACAGTTTGCTGAATTTATTTTAGATAATGAGAAGATTGTCTTCCCATCATAATGAATTTTGTAAATATACCATAACATTATTCTTCCCCTAATTGTTCAATGAAGTATTCAATATATTTATTAGCATAAGATTTATTACAACATGCATACTGCCATATAGTAGCATTTTTTGAGCACCAACAAGAAAGTTTTTTCAGCTGAAAGTCCTCACCATTGCACTTGAGCCACCCTGGAGTTAATGGAACCTATACACACAGCTATGGGAATGCAGGGTGGTTTTTATTCTATAAAGGGAAAAATATTTCTTTCAACAGAAGCAGCCCAATAAATGTGCAAATATCTCCCAATATCAATACTGCTCTCAAGTCTTCCTTGTCTAACTCGCTTCCACCACCATATGGTAGATTTTTGCTTCGAAGGTGCCACCTACCTATTCCTTTGCTATCAAATTCCCCTGTCACATAGAACAAGACAAAGCACAGCTATTTATTTGTTTGTAACATTTACTTCTTAGATGCAAATTGTCCAAAGAAATTTGCCTTGCAATTCTGTCACAAACCAACCACATCTTATCTTACCGATTTCAGTAAAATCTGCTGTTTTAGCTAAACACACACTCCTATCTGTGACTTAACTGTAAAGCCACTAACCTGCTTCAGAGGATTGAACAGGATCTCAAAACTTGTAACTTGCTGAGTACAAGGCAGAAAATACCTGGATCAGGCATCCTGAGGAAGGCTGAAGTACTGATTTCCTGAGGTCTATGTTGTTCTTCTATCTTTACACTGACTTACCAATGGAGATGATAAAAAAGACTTCAGCTCTCCTGCCCATGCTAATCTCTCATCTCTAATCGTAGTTAAGAGATTTATTTAAAGGTTCTTATGCCACCAGGTTAAATCCTACAAAACAGGCAATGGAGTGTGAACTGAGACTCGACAACAAAAAGGATTTAGAGTAACTTCTTTTACTGTTTTTGCTTCCAGAGATCTGGGCTAGTAAGCAACAACTGACTGTTCTTCAGTACCTGCTTTTGTCTTTGTTAGTTCTTAATTTGTCCTTAACAATAAACGTGGGTCCAAGAGAGAGAAGAATGAGAATAATGAAACTTTGTCCTTCCTGGGGAAGGGAGAATCCATTTTAGGCAATCATCATGTACATTCACTATTATGTGCTTTACCTGTCATTCCATATTTTGTTGCTTTGGATGGAATTGTCTGTCCTCTGTGTATTGACTGTGACTGTGTGCAGGAAAGGAATTCAAGTAGCTAAGAGCAACTGGATCATCCTGTATGACTCACAGTAGATTCTGGTTTGGGAAGTCTTCCAAGTTCAAGAGCAATCTAGTAGAAACCTCTGTCCTAGACTCTTAGAAGCTTTATCCCAAGCCAGGAACAAAAGCATCCTGTCCTCTGGCATTTCTGAGCCCAGCGTGTAACAATTTCTGGGATGGACATGGCTGGGTTGAACTGGCAGCAGCAGTGGCAACAAGCTGAGTCTGCAGCAATGCTTGATCAAGTCAGTGGTGATATTTATACCAGAACTGAATCACTAAGCAGGACCAGGTTTGGTCTATAGGGTCCATAATACATCAGCACAGGTGACTGACTGCAAGGGACTCTGCTCCAGGGATTGTAATGCACATGAATATTCTCAGAAGCATAAACCGTCCTCTCCCACTTAATGATGAGCAATAAACTGATATCATGATGTTACTGTGGTTCTAACTGTATTCTGGGAACATAGCTTCTCACATTGTTTATGGTCTCATGCTTTTGTCCTTCTTCATGCATCACTATTCTCACACTCATTACCAGGGAAAGGTGAAAGAATACTTATCAGTGCAACTCAGTCTATCAAAGTCTTGAGTAAAGCAGAGACTGAACTAACTGCAATATTCTGAGAAGAAAAACCAGTTAAGACTTGCTTCCTTGCCAATCATTTTGTACATTGTTGCTTGGAAGAGGAAGGTTCATAACTGTCTCTTTAATTCTATGCCTCCAAAAAGGAAGAGACCTTTAAGATCACGAAGTCCAACTGTTAACCCAGCACTGCCAGGTCACCACTAAACTATGTCCCACAGTGCCATATCTACACGCCTTTTAAAGACTACCAGGGATGGTGATTCCACCCACCTCCTTGGGCAGCCTGTTCCAGGGCTTTACAACCCTTTCAGTGGAGAAATTTTTCCTAATATCCAACTTAAGCCTCCCCTGGTGCAACTTGAAGCTGTTTTCTCTTGTCCTATTACATTTCCCAACAGGATAAAGTCATACAGCAAAATTCACTTGCTTTTCAGTTTTTCTGATACAATCAAACTCATAACTGATGTTTATGCTGAAAGCTCCATCCAACAATGCATTGTCTGGTACCGTGTGGCAAACTTATACCGAGCCACTTCCTTGAAGTGTGTGTTGGGGGGGGTCCCTGGAGCCCCACAGGCTCAAAAGGCCTTTTGCTGGCAGCTTCCACTCAGAAGAATGTAATTTACCATATCTTCACCTTTTTAAAGAAAATATCTGAAGTAGGGCTTCCAACTTTCTGTCTTACTTATGTGCTGATATACAGCACATCTGGAAAACTTCAGATCAAGAGCACATGTGATACATCTGGCACCTATTGGACCTACTGCATATGGACCACACAAATGCTTGCATATGATCAAATATACCCCAACTGCACTGAATTAGTCCTGTGCACATGGATCACTCATGCTTTGGACTTGCTGTACTCGTGAAGACCACCAGGAATATGTTAGGCCTGTTCAAAAGTGTACAGTTGTGTACAGATCAGCTCTGCAGAGCACAATCAATGGGTACATATTCCTTGTGGACAGCACAAGTACACAAATGTACACATTTGCCTGGGATTTTTGAGCTATTCCTCTTCTTGGGTGTGATATATTAGAAATCCTTGACAAATGTCTGAAGTCCTTTATCTGTGCCCAGGAAAAGTTCATGTGTGAACCACCCCCCTCCCATCTGTGGAAGTCCAGACATGTGGTACCCCTGAGTATTAGAGAATGTTATCGCCTCAGATACCTACTAGTAGAAAAAGGCACATTCCCTGCTTGTTGCTTTGCAATACACACCTAGTACTTGCACGCAGGGAAGCTTGCAAGCAGAAGGTGGCAGTGCTGCTGTATGTAGGTTTTCTCTACAAAGCAAAGAAAGAAGCTTTTATTTGTGTTGAGAGATTATAGGTCACACAGCAGCTAGTGGAAGCTTGGGAATGCATGATTGTAAGAAATAACTTGAATCTTAATGCAATCTGAGGTCAATGCCACCTGCATTTTGTTCAGTTTCATACAGGGAAGTGGTTACAGCTGCAAAGTTAATATTGAAAGTTTTATTCAGAAATCAGGGGGTATTTTTTTATATTAATCTATGACTAAACACAATGCACTTTCCTACAGACCTGCTGGGAAGCCCGGACACTAAGACTGTAAATGATAAGAGCTCTTTGTAGTTCAGCAGGAGTAGAAGAACATGTGGTTCTGCCATCTACCACCCGGTGGTGCAGGAAGAAAACACATGCTTTCCTGGTAACAGTGGACATTGTTGTGCTGTGGCTTTGGATCTGAAAGAGGTAAGCTTACTAAATATTTGGCCCATTACTTACCTGTTTAGTGTCATTCATATATTAAGTCCACAGCAATGGCAGATGTGTTATTAATTAGCCTAATTAAATAGCTAACTGGGATGATACATGCTGCAAAATCTAATTTTACACCTAGTTTCCAAAAATTAAATATTTTATTTTTATATTTGGATGTCTTTCCATTTCCATTGTATTTAATGCAAACGATAACTAACAATAAGAGATTTTGGAGTAATGGACCAAAACTGGAGGCACTCATGAAGTCTGACACAGTATTATACAACATTTCTTTAACATACCAATGCTTCAGAGGGAGAGTCCATATTCAGGAAGATTCTCACTGGCACATGTTAATGGGGAGAGGGTATGAAAAAGGGATTTCAGACCATCTGGTTTTTTTGGCTTTTGTAAAATTTTGAACCACATGGTAGATACTGAGAGGCATAAGTTATTAGGCAAATAGAAGCAACTGGGTCTTTGCAGAATATTCATCTCTTAAGTTCATTTTTGAACTTTTAGGAAAGAAGTATAGTGGTATCTAGATGATGAAGGTTGGTTTAGTTTGATGAAGATACCAAAGTTAAATCACAAAATTTGAAATTCTTACGGAATTGCAGAGTTGTCTGAGGGAACATCAAAGCTCAAAGGCAAGAGGTAATGGGGATACCCAGTATTTTAAAAGAATGTGGTTTGTGGTTTGTACATTAGAATGCCACAAAGCTTATTTCAAACTAAGGCAATTACACATTTTTACAGCTACAGGTATATACTGTACTACCATTGTATTAGAAGACCCGCTGTGCTGTGTTCCATGCGAAATACAAATACTGTAATTGTATCTCATTTAATTCCTTGAACAATGTCACAGATTAAACAAATCAGAAAAAAAAAGAAATATTATAATTTTCATTTTTCAGGTGTTTAAAGGTTTTAACAATACAGATGCTGGAGCCAGTCTCAGGCAAAAAGTAAATTATAGTAGACTTGCACTGCCTGCACCACACATGTACTGATAGTCCTTGGGGCTCCTGTATATTCTGGGAAACACCATGCAGGTACCTGTCAGGCTGGCTCTGGTTTCAATCCATAGGGGCTGTACTGTCTGTAACCTCTGAGTCATCTACTCCTGACTCATGGTGAGTCATTACAGACAGAAAACTAAAGCACAGAAATAATGTATTCACCTTAAAATCAGAGCAGCAGTCTGTGGTAAAGCTGGAAAGTGAACCTGTATTTTAAATTGTTTAGTAACCTGAAACTTCCAGCTTGGCTGTAACTTTTTTTCTGTAGACTAGAATTCGTTTTTATGACATCATTCATAATTAGACTATGTAGCAATCTTGCTCTTCACCTTCATACCATATTCACTATGGATCGTATCATCACAAGCCAGTCATCAGGAAGCTTTTTGCAGAATAGAATTACACACATATTATGAGGGCTCCCAAGATAATTGTCCTTACGTAATGAGGTAAAATTTCCTTTTTCTATTGAATATCTCATTGCATCAATACTTTGGTTGCGCTATACTGCCAATTGACCCTTCTGCCCCAGCAAAGTAGTCAGACACACTCACATTTCTTCTTGAAGAGACCTCATATACTATAGACCTCCTGTACTAATCAGGAAGTCTCCTTGTTCTCACCTTCATCTAAATCCGATGTTGATGCAGCTTTTCACTCTCTAGACAGCATTTGAACTGAACAATATTATTCAGGACATCTTGTAGGAAATCTGAGATTCTTTTAGAAAGAAAAGAGACAGTTACAAAAAAAAAAAAAAAAAAAAAAAGACTCCCAAAGTTTCTGAAGCTGCCAAACAGATAAAAAACCAGCACTTAGACACAGTTCTCTTAAAGCTCTTCTGAAAAAGATCCAAGATCCCTTTGTCCCTTTAGTGGTGACTTCATGCTTATTGATACTCTGTGTCTAGAAATCGTGATCTGTGAAGAAAGAATTCCATTTTCTTACTGTGTAGAAGACTGATGGTAAGAGGTGAAAATAGTGTTCATGTCATTTTAAGGTAGTTACACAGAGGAAGGGAATTAATTCCTTTTGTGTTAGGACAAGAAATAATGTGTGAAATCTTTCTTTTAGTGACAATAGTGAAACAGCCCATGAAAAAGCTTGACTGCCATCATCAGAATACTTTTAGAAGATGCTGACAAATACTGTCTGGGAATGTTGTAGGGAGAGTTGATCCTTCCTTTGGAAAAAGGGCTGAACTAGATGTCTCAAGGTATGTCATTTTTCATTGACTATGAACTGGACACCTGTTTAAACATCTACAAAACTTTGTAAGTGCCACACTATCTTTGGTCAATATATTTTTTGCTCATGGACTTTTGTATGAAATGTGGACTTCTAAAACATGTTTACCTTTCTACTCTTCAGTGAGAACATAGCTTCCACCTCCATTTATATGTTCTTTATCACTTACAATTATCAACAAATTCTAGGATTTGATGGATGTTCATTTACTAACCAAACCTCTGAATTTTCTATCTCTTGGGAATGAATACTTATGAAATCTGTCCATCTTACTGTCTATCCACCCTTTTTGTATTTTCTTTCTCTCTTCTCTTTTCTGACTTCCATTTGACTACTGACTCTCCACAAAAAATTCTGGAGGTTTGTCTCCTATTTCTGTGGTCAACTAAGCAGAAACATTGTTCAGAGTTTCTGCCTCATAGATAGATAAATAAATAAATAACCCCAACCCCCTGATGTCTAGGCAAAGAAGTTCCAATGAAAGAATTTGAAACCAAGGACTCTGTACTTCACAGGATGAATCATCTACTCCCATACAGATTTATATGAAGAAAATAACAGCAGAGTTCAGAAGGTCTTGCACACAGTTAATCAAGTCACCCTTCTCCATCAGCAGATATATGCATATGTGTGTGCACAGGTGTGAGTTTTAATTTTTAAGATTCCTTGAAGAAACATTAGATTATTCCTTTCAGACAAAAAAACATACAAACTTACCAGCAAATTTTATTGCCATGCATATGCCAGGCACATACCAGCACAAGTGAATTTTTATGTTACACTTGAACCATCATCTTTGAACCAAAAATAGTAGAACAGAAAGCCTTGAAGAACCTCTTGGTATATTTCTGGAGCAGTGAATTGAAAAAGATTAGATCTTTTCCATAAAGACCTCCTGTGCTTAAGTGGAAACAGATTTTCCTTTTGAGAAGATACAGTTTTAGGGTTTTTTTCCCCTGCTTGACACTTACTTGAATCATTCAGGTTTTGTCTGCTTATGAAGAGTCCGTGGTAATTTGAAAACTAATGGATCACTATAACTTTAAAACTAACTGATGATGAAGGGAAAGGCTGTTTGGTCTTTTAGAGTTTGCAGTGCACATGCTGACTTAACAGTGTGCTAAGACACTCGTGATTTACATGATATTGTGCATGACAATGTGGTTATATTGGACAATTAACTTGTAAAGTTACAAGGTGATGAAAGAAACTGCTGCTTGGATTAGCAATTATAAACAGATAAACCAGATAAACAAGTTTATTAAGGCCTTTCCATTCTCTTTAATCAAATGAGCACATTTTCCTGAAGAATTGTACACCTCAGGCAGTATGTCAATGATCTGGAAAACAATAAAGTACACAGATGGATTCATATTCATGACCTCCCTATTACACCTAGCAGACAGCAAGTTTTGTTGTCATTACTTAAAAAGAGGTGGTTAGGGCATTCATCTACCCTCAATTATAATTTGTGAGGAAAAATACTGTCTACTTTAGAGGGAATGTGAAAAAAAAATTTTGTTTAGTGCGTAAGAAGAGTAGGCATAAGGAGCAGGCCTATCCTAGAATAACTGTCACCTTTGCAATGCCTTTAGGACAGGTTTGGAAGAATATGGACCTCCAGTAGAATATTTACCACCTGATGTCTATTAAATGTCTATGAAAGGCAAGCACAACTCAGAACTCCATTTTGCAATCGAGGAAAAGATGTACTACTGGGAGAAAAAAAAGAGAAAAGGTGAAAAAGGAGAAGGGGGGAGGGGGGGAGGAAACAATCCTCCCCACCTACTTCAGTCAAGGTTGATTCATTTCCATGCACAAAATTAACATCTCTTCATAGTACCAGCTTTCTGATTAACTGCTTCAGTTGTTAGGACACATTATGTACACAGACATTCTCTATATAGAGGAATATACACGTGTCACTAGTGCTTACCCACATCACTAGCACTGGTGGCACACTGCTTGGGGTAGTTCACTTACTGAATGAAGGAGGATCTGTCCGAGGCTGACGATGAGCATCAGAACAGTTTGGGCTCTCTGTTTGTAAACTACAAGAATTAAGATATTCCTACTCATAAAGCAGCAGTAGGAGATACTGTTTTCTAACCTTAGTCTGACTATAATCCCCTTGTGATGAATGAAGAAAAGGCTTAAATTATTTGCCTGACAGTCGGGCAATAAAAGCTTTGCTTTTTTTGTTTGTTTGTTTGTTTGGGTTTTTTTTTTTGGTTTGGTTTTGTTTTGTTTTGTTTTGTTTTTGTTTTTAGAAGGGAAACTTCCCAGGAGGGGAAGCCTTCATTGTGTTCACACACTTCATACAAGCTGCCGTGAGCGCAGCAAATCTGTTCTTCCCTCAGAACAGGTCTCTCCGAGCTGCCGGTCTCTGCCAGACGGATCCTGCCTCTGGGTTGACACCTCTGGGTTGACACCGTGGCCTACACACGCGTGCTGTCGGCTGCCGTGCGATGGCAGCCGGCATCCACCGCTCCACGGCCTTACGAGTCCGGGAAGTCTCGCATGCGAGGAGTCCCGGTGAGAAGCGAAGCCTCCTCTCCAAACGGCGGGCTGGACTGGGCGCTCCCCAATGCCACAGCGGGGAGCCCGCGGGGGACAGCCCGCAGCGTCAGGGGGGCAGCGTTTGCCTCCTTAGGAGGAAGAGGCAGGACAGTGGCCTTGGCGGTCCCAGGGCACCCCCCTCTTCCAGGTGCGAGCAGCTCCGCCGATCGGTCCGGGGATGGCTTAGACCGGGTTGCTGAGGCGGAGAGCGCCTTCTACCCCCATCCCCGGCGCAGAGCGGGCGCTGCAGCGGCAATAGCTGTGTGCCAGCCCTGCAATCTCTGCCACAGACGATGCCCACCAGCTCCGCAGAACCTCCATGGGAAACGGCTTATGGCGGCTCCGCACCGGCCCGCCCACCGCCCCCCCGCGGCGGGGGAACTACAGCGCCCAGCACGCACCTCGGCCCCAGGGCTGCGCGGGGGTGGCGGTGGCGGATAGCGGGGCTCGCCGGCTCTCAACCAACCCCACACTCGGCGCCGTTTCCAGGTGCGCCCGCCTCCGCTACCCTAATTGATCACGCGGACAACCAATCGCCCCGGAGGAATCTCCGCTGCTGCCCAATCACCGCTCTGGAAAAAGAGGTGCGGGCGGTGCCCTGGAGGACAGCGGGCTCGGTGGCGCCGCAGCTGAGGAAGGGCGAGCGCGGGCGAAGCGGCGCGGGCAAGCGCGGCCGGGCTCTGGCCTGGGCTGCCGCAGGGATGGCGGCGGAGACGGCCGCTAGGGGTTTGACCCCTTTGGGGACGGCCGCGGGCACTTCCGTAGCCCCCTGAGCACTCCTCCGCGCTGCGCGCAGCCGTTACCCCTCCCCGCGGGCGGGCCGGCGCCGTCCCGGCACTGCAGTCGCCATAGAGACCGCGCCGCACGCCATGGGGCGGGGGTTGGGCCGGAGGCTGGGCCGGGGGGCGCCGTTCTAGCCACCCCCCCACGCCGCGCAGCCCATCGCCCGCGGCGGTCGGGGGCGCCGGGCTCCGCGGGGACTCGCTGTGCCTCTTCGAGCAACCGCCGCCGCGTCGGCTCCGTTCCAGGTGAGGAGACGCTGCGCGGCGCGGGGGGTCCTCGCCGTTACCCTTGCGCGCCTGTCGGTGCGGGCCCCGGCAGCGGGGCGAAGGTGGCCCGGGGAGGGGAGGTAAGGGGGGTGAAGCGCCGGACGCCTCAGCGGGGCGCGGCCCTCGGGCTCTGGCCGCCGAGTCTCCGCCGCCGGCCCAGCCGCAGCGGTTGCTGCGTGGGAGCCGCGTCGCGATTTCTCTCCTCTCGGGAGAGGGAGTGTGCCGGGCGCGGGAGCTCCGGGCCCCGAGAGGGGCTTCTTGCACCGCGGGGTGCGCAGGTAGGACAGGGCGATGCTCTCTGTGGAGTTAAGGTCGACAGGTCCGGCGGGCTTCAGCAGCAGTCATCGGCCTCCACGGAGAATTCTGATTTATGGGTACCAGATTTATTGTTTGTTTTTTTTTTTTTTTTAATCTTTTTTTGTGTGTGTGCGTGCGTGCGTGCGTACCTCCCACTTGCTGCAAAGAGGCAAACGGTCGAGAGCTTTACGTGTTCTGATGGCGAAACATCACTGCTTTAAAATAGCTGCGCCCATATTTCCAGTTGTTAATTGTGGCGTGCGTGCAGCGGATGCGTATGTGGGCAAGGCTGGCTGGGGAATCGGGCTGTCTGTCGCCTGCCGCTTTGAGGGCTGGAGCCATTAACAGCGGTTGCATCAATATATGAATATGCCTGGCTAGGCCGCGAATGCACTCACTAAGGTGATAATAGTAAACATATATGGAAGAAATAAAAAAAAAAACCCCACCCCAAAAGCCAACATTATTACACACACTTCTAGCTTAAAAAAAAAAAAAAAGGAAAGGAAGTGGGGAAATGCCTTAAAATACCTTACTCCGAAGTCTACAGATGATCTTTAGAATGGCAGCTGCATCCTTGTACTTCTGTTGTCACTCTAGAGGTAAAGCAATGAGAGGACAAAGATCGGTGTGAGGTTTCTAACCTCTGGTATTAGCCAGAGCAGTTGGGAACAACTGCTAGTGTGAATGGACAGGGATTTGCAAATATTAATAATATTGATGTATTATCGGGGGATGGATGGACAGGGAGGAGATGGACACAAAGGAAAGACCCCTGATTATGGCACAGCCTTTTCAGAACCTTCTACCTTATTTACAACTAAGCTGGAAAGGACTGTAGATAATAACTTGTAAAATAGGTTGCAATGGGTTTTTTAGAATGTTTGCAGAGAACCAGTTGAATTTCAGTTTAAATATTCAGAACTAGTAATATATAATGACATGGAGTTTGAGAGCCGTAAAATAAAACTTACTCTAATTATTTTTAAATCACTTTAGCCTTAGAGTGATTAGTTTCCATGTTGTAGCTCTGGAAAAAATGAGTAGAATTTTTATATATTTTATGTAGTTAATGCCATGCCTGTGCTGAATACACGCTATACTTGTAATTACATTAGTTCATTTTAGCTGTTGTATCTGAGAAAACAAAAGATTAGAGTTTTTTTTGCTGCTGTTGTTTGATTTTGTTGTTTTTTTTTTTTTTTTTTTTTTTTAATCTTAGTGATGTGAACTGGTACAAAGATCCAACATTTTTATTCTGTGTTAAATTTCACAGAATACTTTGTGTTTCTATTGATGATGGTTCTTTTGTTTTACAGTGCAATTTATGTTTAATGAAATTATTACTTTTTTTAACTTGTTAAACCAAAAGTATGCTTATTAACATTTGTTTGCCTTGTCAAAAAATTATATCCAGGAAGCTTTGACTATAGTAGTATTTATATTAATTGGTAAAAAGTTATTTTGAAAGTAGTGTATCAAGATATAATAGTTTAAAACAATGTGAAGTGGAATCAATTATCTCTGACAGATGCTTTGTTCTTCTCTGATAAATTTCTTGCATCCCATTATGCTCTTGAAGTTCTGCATCTTTTTAAACTTCCTAGTTTGAAAATGATGGGGTTAGAATGAGCAGAGCAAACTGAGTGGATGGAATAGTGTGATGTTGGTGAGGTTTAGTGTAGTTGCTGTACTACTGCTGTGTGCTGCAGGCTCTCTTACCTCTTAACATCACAAATTCCAGAGAGGTTTTTCCAGTGCGACTGATGAAATCAAGAAAGATTTTTGAGTAAGACAAAAGAGAGAGGTGGGTGCAGTTTTCCCTGTTTGATTTCTAAACGATCAGCTTCAACCAGTTCTGGATATATTTGTACAGAAGGTTAAATGTTTGCTTAGTGTGTGAAGTTTCACTGTATGGTATATTAATAGATTGCTGTGCTTTCTGTGTTAGCTGAGGCTTGTTTATCTAGTGGGAATGAATTGATGTTCTACAACGGGAGATGGACAGTTTCAGTATATTCCTATGTGTTACCTCGTCTCTTTCTCCTGCTCTGAGCAATCACTACACAAAGCCTTTGCGTTTGACTAGAGGGGAGGCGAAACAGCTGCCTCTTCACTGCAAGACACCAGGATTCGTAGTGGTCTCACAGGGATGCATTGTTGTACGTGGACCAGCCGCTGTCCTCCCTCGTTCCGTTGAAGTGCTCTCTGCTCACAGCAGAGAAACCTGAGCTGCATTCAACTGATCTCACAGAGCAGGGTGTTAACACCACGGATCCAGCAGATCCAGCTGATGGGCCAAGTGTTAAAAGTATGGATGGACAAGAATTAAAACCTGCAAAATGGACTAAATGCAAGGTGTACACTAAGGAATCCAAGAGCTACAGATCACGTGGTGTTATTTATAAATTACTTGGTATCAGCTTGATTTCTTGTCCATCATTGGGATGAAAGATACTTGTTCAAGTGGCTAATCTTTTGTTTTTCATTTGTTCAACATTTTTCTATCTAGGCTACTTAAATAGGAATTAAACATGTTAACTTTTAAGAAGATGAAATAAAAATTATTTCAGGTGGATGAGAGTACAACTAAATGGAGCAGTTTCATTTTTCTGCTTTCTGTGCACTAGTACAGTGCTTTAATGGTTGTACTGTATTCTGTGTAACACAGTGGTAGAAAAAAACTTCCCTATCTATGTTGGAAACATTGAATACTTATATAACGTGGCTTTTAGTATATGTATCTTGTATGTTCTTTCAAAATTACTTCTTTGAAAATATCATCCAACCTTTTACTTAAGCTTTACAATGTTGTTAATTAAAAATTTTAGAGTTGGATCCTTTCTTTTTTTATTTTTTTTTCCCTTCCCTTTCAGTGCTAGATGTTAAGTAATGTGCTTTGGAGAGAATCTGGTAACTCGGATTTTTTTTAAGCTGCCTATGACATTGAAGTGCCATTCTTGGCAGTTTAAATTTATAGTTTATTTTCTCCTGTACTAGCTTAATAAATCACTAGTCTTGAAAGATAAGTAGTGGAAAATTCAAATGCTAAAATTTGACCTTTTGACACCTCACCTCTCAATCTGGTTGAGTATCTTTTTTTTCCCATTTTTGAGACATTGTGTGAGTCGTAGCATTCAATAACTTACATTTCAAACTTGTTTTTCAATTAATGGAGACAAATCTTTGAAAACCTTGAGGAGTGGGGTTTTTTTGTGTGGTTGTTTTTTTGGTGGTGTGGTTTTTTTTGTTTTTGTTTTTGGTTTTTTTGTGGAGAAGGGAAAAATTGCATTTGATAGCTTAATGGTTGTACATGGTGATCTTAAGGGTGTTTTCCAACTTAAATGATTCTATAAATTTGAGAGGAGGGAGGAAAAGGAGAGCAAATTAAAAACTGAGGATGTCTTTAGTGACTTTTAACAAAACTGTATCTTGCTAAGAATTCAAATATATGTTATTGTTATGTGCAGGCATGTTTTTCTGTTGTTCTTGTACAGCACGGAGATGAAATTCAGTGATGAAAAGCATCGCTCAATTGCTATTTCATGCTGTTGCTTTGTGTCTGAAGGGATTAATCAATTATCGACAATTAGGTTATTTGCATTGATGAGGAACTTCATCTGGTAATAATTCTTTCAGAAAACTTGTGTATGTTGCTTAGCCTTGTATTTGAGTGCATGAGAAGCTTCTGAGTAGTTGAAAGAGTTGAAGGGTGGCTGGGTTTTTGTGGATGAAGTTAACCGGTTCACTGATGGTATTGATGAGTGCTAGTGCCTTTTCTAGTGTCCATTGATTTCTGAGCTGCCCTGGTTCAACTCACTAACTTGACAGAGAATAATTGTAAGGAGTTGAGTTTCTTATAATGCTTTTTTTGCTGGGATAGGTTTATAACTCTTACTAGGTCACGCTGTTATGTGCAGCTTCATCCTTAACATCTAGCTGATGTTATAAACATTTATAACCACATCCTTTCTGTTATTGTAGCCTGGGTGCTTGGCTGATGGGTCTTTCTGCCTGTTGTCAGCATGGGGAGGAAGCAAGAGATGGAGAAACATTTTCTCTGAAAGGATGCTTTGAGGTGATGTTGCACTCCTAATCAACAGGGAAGGAAGGAAATTTGAGCTAGATGCTATATTCAGGCTGGACATTTCTCCCTGTTATCCATATTGTTCTCAAGTATTTAATTAGTATTGAGCCTAGGATACCTCAGTCATGTTGTGATGCTTCTGTACGTGTCTCCAGAGACTGTGTTAATCTTTCCTTGATGGGTCAGTTTTCCCTTGATCCACATCTGCAGTCAGGAAGCAACTGTACTTTGGCTGGTTCATTGGAATTGGTAGGTAATACATCATTTCCACTGTGAGGATCTGCATCGACAGGTAACGGCTCCTTGAAGTATTTTGATTTCCTGGAGTGAAGGTTTGGCCAGATTTTTTTATGGTTTGAATCTGGACCAGGGCCTGCTGTACAAGTAACCCTGCAGTAGATATTCCTCATATTTGGTGTTGACATAAAACTGTGTTTTATATTCCTTGCTCTGAAAGAGGTAAAAGCTGGAATCTTGATATTAAGTGTAATAGTAACTATATTCTCTATTTATTACCAATATTACTACTATTCTAGTTCCTAGTATTAAAAAAAAAAAGAAATCAGAGATGTTATTCATATCATTGTTTGCTTCCTGTTGCTCAGTAGAAATCTCATAACCATGCTTGCCATGTGATTGCATATCCACCATCTTCTCTTACAGTAAGAGTGTAAATTAATTTTTGTTTAGTGATTTCAAAATGAGTAAGCATCTCACCACAGTTCAGAAGTGAATATCTGTAAAGCAAATTTAGTGATGGTGTATTAAAAAAAAAAAACCAAAAAAACAAACAAAACAAAGCAAACACCTTATTAATGGTGTTGATATAATTCAATTTCTTACAAGTAAATTCAAGAACCTATAGAACAGTGTTATTATTTAAGATTATTACACTATTGCCATTATGTCGTGTTACTCTTTCCTGCAAAACTAAATCTGCAGTAAACCTTCTAGTTTTAGACATTTTCTTTATATAGACAAATTTCCATATACAAATATGGCAGGTTATAGGTCTACAATACAACCAGGATTTTTTTTTTTTTAAAGCCTAAGCTTTAATTCTGAGAGTATTGGTATTGAATGTCTTTATTTACACAGGCAGCATTTCTTAAAACAGCTGATGGCAATATGTAATGCTTTTAGTTGTTTTAGTAGGGATGAAATGAAAGACTGTAAAGGTTTTGGGGAAATTTTGCTATTGTTAAGACTAGTTTTGCATTTGTTTGGCAGATAGCTAAAATCTGAGCTTGCACTGTTAGCTCTTCTAATGTGTAAGAAATTCATATAACTTCTGAGAGTCTCTTCATCCACATATTTATAATACATAAATTTACTGATTCTTATGCCTCATTATTCTGCCACGCTTTAGTTTTTTCAGCTGATTCTTTGTTGAAAAGTACTTTTGGGGACTTAGGACAGTCTCGGCATACTAAAGTTGCCTGGGATAACTATATTTTCATGATGAAATATATGTCTATAGCTAATTTTCAAAGATGATGAGCTCATCATTTATCTCAGCCTGATTTCTTAAAGACCAAGGAACAGCTGTGTTTACTGAGGACAACTTCGTAACTCCCACTTCCCTAGGACTTCTCTGAATTATAAGTGCTAATGGTAGCTGTGTATGAGCAAACAATTTAGAAAATCATTCCCATGTCTTTGAAGAATTGTCCATAATGTGGAATCCACTGAAATAAGTAATAAAGAATAATAATTAATAGAATATCTTTACTGACTTGGAGATCTTATTACGTAAGTAATCTAAAGGGTCAGCCTTTTAGTTGTATACTTTTGTATGTCAGAATGAAGATCTCTTGTAATTTCTTAGACTGAAACATTTTTTGCTAGATACTCTGAAGGAACTGAACTTCATGATTTTGATACTTAATACATATTGTCCAGTATTTTAATAATTTGTTTTTCTGCATCTTTTTGTTTTAAAAAAATTAATCTTTTGTTGAGATGTGAACACCAGAACTGGATTTGTGACTGAGTAGATGCAGGGAGAGCAGTGGATGTTGTTTACTTTGACTTCAGCAAGGCTTTTGACACTGTCTCCCATAGCATGCTCAGGAAGCATGGGTTGAGAACTGGCTAAACAATAGAGCTGAGGGTGATTATCAGTGTTGCAGAGTCCAGTTGGCAACCTGTATAACTAGCAGTGCTCCACAGGGGCAGTACTGGGTCCAGTCTTACTCAACATGTTCATCAGTGACCTGGATGAAGGGATAGAGTGTGCCCTCAGTAAGTCTGCTGATGATCTGAAGCTGGGAGGAGTGGCTTATACACTGGAAGGCTGAGCTGCCATTCATTGAGGTCTGGACAGACTGGAGAGCTGGGCAAAGGGGGCCCTAATGAAGTTCAACAAGGGCAAGTGTAGAGTCCTACACCTGGGGAGGAATAACCCCATGCACCAGTACAGGTTAGGGGTAGACCTGCTGGAAAGCAGCTCCATGGAGAAGGACTTTGGAATCCTGGTGAACAATAAGTTACTTATTGGACAGCAATGTGCCCTTGTGGCCAAAAAGGCCAATGGTATCCTGGGGTGCATAAAGAAGAGTGTGTCCAGCAGGTTGAGGGAGATTCTCCTTCCACTCCACTCTGCCCTAGTGAGACCACATCTGGAGTAGTGTGTCTACTTTTGGTCTACCCTGTTCAAGAGGGACAGGGACTAGAGAGAGTCCAACGGAGAGCTATAAAGATGATGGAGGAACTGGAACATCTCTTATGAGGAAAGGCTGAGAGACCTGTGTCTCTTTAGTCTGGAGAAGAGAAGCCTGAGAGTGGATCTTATTTATGTTTACAAATATCTGAAGGGTGGGTGTCCAGTAGAAGGGGCCAGTCTCTTTACAGTGGTACCTTGTGATAGCACGAGGGGTAACAGTCATAGACTGGAACACAGGAAGTTCCACCTCAACATGAGGAAAAACTTCCTCACTGTGAGAGTGACAGAGCACTGGAACAGGCTGCCTGGAGAGGTTGTGGAGTCTCCTCTAGAGACTTCGAAAATTCACCTGGCCACGTTCCTGTGTGGCCTGCCCTATGTCATCCTGCTGTGGCAAGGGGGTTGGACTTGATGATCTCCAGAGGTCCCTTCCAACCCCTAGCATTTATGATTCTATATAATATTCCAGCAGCAATCTTACAATGAGCAGGTAGAGAGGTATTATGGTCTCTGATAATATTTATTTTCCTACTCATCTGTAGTTTTCACATCCTTAACAAGGTGTCAGACACATTTATTGGAAGTGACTAATTATCTGTATCATGATAGGTGATGTTTCCATCTACTCTTTACTCTTTCATGTATAATGTTGTCTTTTATCTGAATTGGAACATGTGTAGTTTGATTGCAGTCCATTGAACAGTTGATGCAGTTTGCTTGATACCACCTCCTGATCTTAGTATCTGTTACAAACTTTTTTTTTTTCTAGTAAAAAATGTTTCAGTATAAAGTCAGTAATTGATTCTTATGGAATGAATTAGAGAAATAGTAGTTCAGTTAACCTAGAGTTCTATTTTGGGACTTATTATTTAATGTCTGATCTATTGATTTTATGCCATTGTAGTTTCTTAAAGATATGCTGTGCTGGGTGGGACAAGCTTAGATTTCTTACAGAAGTGTCATAAGAAGTTATCTTTATTGGCCAAACTTGTAATGTTGTAAAAAGTTAGTTTGGCAAGAAGGGAAACTTAGTTGAATGACAGGAGTTCTTTTGTCTTTAATTCTTTAATACTCAAGTTCTCTATTTTGCCTGGAATTGATAACAAGTGCATGGCCCATAGTTACTGAAGTAATTTTATTTATCCTTTCAAACCTTAACATAGACTGTCTTCTGGAGTTTTCTGTGTTTCAGGAATCTGTTGCAGTCTGCAGGGATTGATTGGAAATCTCCTTGAAAATTCCTATTAATATAAGTTATTCAAATGCATTTTTCTTGACCTGTCTGACTTAATAACATCTGACTAATATTTATTGTGGGAGCAGAAGATGCCTCGTCCCTGTGATGTCTCCTGGTCTTCCTGACTGTTCTGAGTGCCTGAGTCTGCATTGCCATGCTTGGGATGCTCGCCCATCTCTCCCTGCCACCTGTCCCAGCTACCTGGGGGCTGCTGCTGGCCTGGCCCTGGGGTGTGCTGGCCCAGGTAAATTGTTACGCAATTCCTACCTATACTGTTAGAAAGCTACTGTGCAAGCAGTGTGCCCAGTTTTCCCAGAGCTTGCTCCTGGCTTTTTAACAGCCCCTGGCTGTGCTGAACTCATCATCAGAAGCAGCTTCCTTGTCATCCAAATGACACCAAATGTATCTATACCCTCCTTGACCAAGGGATACAAATTTTTTCAATGCACTTCTATAAAGATTAGCTATAAAGTGAAACATAAGCAGCTACTGTGCATCACAGTGAACTTTGAGATGGCGTGTAAAGGGCAAAACCATTAATCTGCCTGCAGCTTAGCAATTTTCATAAAACACCTGTTTAGTCATCTCAGCTCTGGCTTCCAGAGAACCCTCTAAACAGCCTCTAAAGATGAATCTGGAAAATAGCATCAGTAAACAACTTCCAGCTTACTACAGATACTAGTTTCATTTTTTTCCCCTCCATGTCCCAGTAATTCCCATGTTGTGTCTTTAAAGATGATTGTGGTGATAGCACTGTTTTCAACTATTATTAAACATAAACACCTATATTTTAGTAGTTCACTTTTACAAATAGCTTACCCCATTTAGTAAGCATCAGGGCATACTTGTTTGCATCTATATGTAGCTACATTGCCAAATTTGCTGCCACTTTATGTAAGTAGTTATGGTTAAAGACATGAATCCTCATTAATGCAATTAAAAATTTTGTATTCACATAAAATACATAATAGTGTATGTAATATACACATATATGTAAATAATGAAAACATAAATGTGTGTATATTTAATGTAAAATAACGTGATTTATGTTTATTTTTATTACATAACATACTTCTCTCTCTATATTTATTACAGAGTATGTCAATATAGCAGTATCATTAAAAATATTACATTTCTGGTGCCCTGCATTCATTTTTGCTTTGATGTAGATATACCTCTGTCTTGATGCAGAGCAGATGCTACTCAGCTTTGGTGGCCTCATTAACAATTATGAGGAAGTAGTAACAAGAACTGGGAGAGAAGCAAGACAAGGGAGTGCTACTATGCTAGAAGGTGTTTTGAACATCTGGCATCTTCCTTCTTCTCCCCTTTCCCCATCTAACTGCTTTTCCTCAGGCCTTTCCTGCAAGAGGTTTGGGTGCCTTTCTGCTGTGAGGACTCCACAGCTCTCAGGCACGAGTTTGGGTTTCTTCAGGTGACCGCTCTTTCATGCAGTGGAAATCAATGCCGCACAGGCAAGAGCAAAGACTCAGTAAGTAAGGGAACCTGATGGAGGCAGCTGTAGATGTATTAAAAAAAAAGGCAAAAAGTATAATCATAGAATCATCTAGGTTGGAAAAAACTTCTAAGATTAAGTCCAACCATTAACCTTACTCTACCAAGTCCACCACTAAGCCATATCCCCAAGCACCACATCTAGATGGCTTTTAAACACATCCTGGGATGGTGACTCAACCACCTTCCTGGGCAGCCTATTCCAATGCCTGACAACCCTTTCAGTGAAAAAAGTTTTCCTAATGTCCAGTTTAAACCTCCCCTGGTGCAGCCTGAGGC
This sequence comes from Megaceryle maxima, assembly GCA_024605025.1. Classification (NCBI taxonomy): domain Eukaryota; kingdom Metazoa; phylum Chordata; class Aves; order Coraciiformes; family Cerylidae; genus Megaceryle; species Megaceryle maxima. The sequence goes on along the minus strand of JANHGN010025587.1, from coordinate 2,575 downwards.
CATTCCATCTTCTTCTGCCACTAATTACTTGTGAGGAGACCAGCACCTACCTCTCTACAGTGTCCTTTCAGGTAGTTGTAGAGAGCAATAAGGTCTCCCCTCAGCCTCCCTTTCTTCAGCCTAAGTAGACCCAGTTCCCTCAGCAGCAACTTGTAAGCCTTGTTCTCCAAACCTTTCACCAGCTTAGTTGCTCTTCTCTCAACTTGCTCCAGCACCTGGATGTCTTTCTTGTACTGAGGTGCCCAAAACTGAACACAGTACTCAAGGTGTGGCCTCACCAATGCTGAGTACAGAGGAACAATCACCTCCCTGATCCTGCTTGCCATGCTATTTCTAATACAAGCCAGGATGCTGTTGGCCTTCTTGGCCACCTGGGCACACTGCTGACTCATATTCCTCCACTTGTCAATCAACTCCCCCAGGTCCCTTTCTGACGGAGATGAGTTTATTTTTATGTATTTAGGCTTTGCCAGTGTGAATTGGATTGTATAGTTTCTAAAAGCTGTGATGGAGAATAATTTCTATGAATTGTTTTTTGTATTGACAAGTTTGCTTCATACGTATTGCCGTATACGTGGCAATTTGATTTCACACACACAGAAAAGTGATCTATAGTTAGGTGATTGAACTACTCTCCTTTTTTTGAGAGTGTGACTGTTGCTCTATCCATAGCTGCTTTTTTGTTTTCTTTTTTTTCCCTCCCCCTCTCCTTAAATATAAGATAGAAGCCTCTTGCATTGGTTTTATTTCTCAGCTTTAAAATTGTTACTGAACAACTGTTAGTAGTTATTGAACTCTTACTACTAGCTAGCTACTGTACTGAAGCAAATTAAAACCACTCTTTACACTTCAGTACTGCAGCCCTCAATGGTTAAGTAAAAATTCTGAAAATGCACCTGAGTCTTGAATCTATTCTCTTGTTCCCATCACCAGCTACCTCAGCTCAACAAGCTTTCCAGGGACAGGTTGTCATTTTGTCAGACTTAACAATGTGATAATGACCAACAAATTGATTAAAAAGCATATTCTAGCCTATTTTTTTCCCCTGTGCTGTAGGGTTTTGTAGGGTTTTAAATATTTAATAATGTGGTAAAAGCCTAGTCCTTTTGGAGGAGGAAGTTCTATGTCAGTAAAAGCATATGATCACTTCTCTAGCAAACAATGTGGAAACCTTTGTATCATTCTTTCTTTTATGCAGGTTGTGTCAGACTAAAAATAGATATTTATGTGCTGAATGTAATTAGGAAAACAAAAAGTCTTAATCCAGCGGTAAGAATTGAACAAAAAGCCTGCATGGTATTGCATGTAATCAGGATTTCCCTCTCTAATGTGTTTCCTGTGGGAAAGGTAGCAAAGATTAGAATTTATCTGAAATTCAGAGATTCATTATTAAATTATGTTGGGGAATATATACAACCAAAACCATTTAGAGAAGTGAAAATGTTGAGGTGTCAATATTGTGTCAAGTAGCAACAGAATTCTAGGAATTCTTTTTCTCTTTTTCATCAGCTTTATGTTGTAACTTACTTGTGGAAAGGCATACAATTTTTCTACTGTTTCTCTTCATCCAAGCTGTAGAATTATTTGAATGTTATGATTAGAGGTATTTCCAAGTCTTTTCTGAAGCCAAATGCAAGGTGGAGAACCCATCCTCTGTCTAATAAATATCTGTGATCAATCAGCTATAGTATGTTTTTTATCTTACTGAAATTGTGTAACAGTGACATGGTAATGTGGTACAAGCAGAGATAATGGAATTGTGTATTTTAGGGTTGGCATGGATGCACTTGGCATGACTTCTTTGGCATCTGTATGATAAAATAATGGAAAAAATTGTAAGTAATGTATGAGCTCATGGATAAAACAGTTTTGCTGTTTTCCCCTGACCAATGTGTGGAAGTCATCCATGATCCTTACAGCTCTGGAGGTTCATGATCATCACTATTAAATCACACCATGCTTTCAAGTTCTGCTACCTCAGTTCTCTGTATGCATGAGACTCCTTATTGACTGAGGAGTTTTTAGACCTATTGAGAAAAGTCACTGGGTGGGTGAGAATTAGGTGAGGCATTTAAAAAACAATCACATCACAATCAAGTCTTTTGTTTTATCATAGAATACCAGGTTGGAAGGGACCTCAAGGATCATCTGGTCCAACCTTTCTTGGGAAAGGCACAGTCTAGATAAGATGGCTCAGCGCTCTGTCCAGCCAAATCTTAAGTGTCCATCACTTCCCTGGGGATGTTATTCCAATGGCTGATTGTTCTCACTGGGAAAAATTTTCCTTTTGCACCAACTGGAATCTCCCCAGGCGTAACTTGTACTCATTACTCCGGGTCTTTTCCATGTGATTCCCTCTTCTTTGTAACCACCCTTTAAATACTGGAACGTTGTCAGAAGGTCTCCCTTCAATCTTCTTTTCTCAAACAGTTTTCAGCTTTTCCTCATATGGCAGCTTCCCAGTCTTTTGATTACCTTTGTGGCCCTTCTCTGTATGCTTTCCAGCACATCTTCCCCCCCCCCCCCCCCCCCGCCGGGGCCGCCACAGAACCCCGAGTTGCCGCAGGCAGGAGTG
>JANHGN010025584.1:10267-37788 GCA_024605025.1 Megaceryle maxima | reverse complement strand
ATTTATTTTTTATATTTTAGATATTTCACTTGAATTCAGCCAAGAGATCAAACTAATAAATAGTTACCTTAACAAGTATACAGAATGCCAGAAAAGGCTGTTGGGACTTTTTCATGTAACTGACTTCCACATGAAATTCATTTATTTAATCCCTTGAACAGTCAGTCACATTTCCCTGGGACTTCAGCAGCACCAGATGAAACTAGGAGATCATAACCATGCATTATTTTCACTAATCTTCTCTAATGAATTTCAAATTAGCTGACCCATCTACACACACACACACAATTCTACCTGAAAAGCTTAGCAAAGCCTTAAAGGTTAAATATAATTATACGAGATGCAAATCCTATTCTCACATATTTAAGACTATAATCTGGAAAAAAAAAAAAAAAAAAGATATCACTACAGTCGAGTACATAGTGTTTATGGAGAACGTTTTCTAGGGTAAAAGCAGAGAAAGCAACAGGTCTGTAACTTTGAAGCACGCATCTACAAAAACACATTCTTGCACAAGAAAGATTAGCCTGTTAAACTGTATCACAGTGGAATTCCTGGGTTTCTTAAATCTTTGCTTTAGACAAGTTGAAACAAGAAATAACCACACTCAAATAAACTGTTGCTGAATAGGGGCATGAAATAACTTGGGGAAACAAGACAATCCCACTAAAAAGTAACATTTACTTTCTTGCTTTTGATGGACTTTACAATACCCATTTATTTGTCTTTCCTTTTTTGAGCCAAGAACTATGTTTTGTTTGGTTGGGTTTTTTTTGGTGGTGGTTCTTTTGGTTGGTTTTTTTGTTTGTTTGTTTTTAGGTTTTTTTTTTGTTTGTTTGTTTGTTTTTTTTAATAAAAAATAAAAAAAGGAAAGAAACCAAAACGACCAAAACCATCCAGCCACGAGTTAGACAGCATTTCACGTGGACTTTAAAACCTAGCTATTATGCTTCCTATACGCCCTTGTGTAACCAGATTCAAAGCATTCTGAGGTTCAAAAATATTCCTAACCCGTTCAGAAGTGACGTTTAAAAGAAGTTGCACACCTTTTCACGAAACGTCTCATCTCACCTCACACAAACAAATGACAAAGCAGCCCCAAACAAGTGATCCATCTTCAACTCTTTACCTTTGTCGCCCACTTGTAAATTAATCTCCTTAATCACTTCAGCATTCGCTCCGGGAAGTCTCCTCAAAGCTGAGCTCAGTTTCCCTCTGTTCGGAGCAGCAGCTCAAACAGGTCTAGGTTTCTGGTTTCGTTTGTTTGTTTGCTTCTTCCTCCTTTTACCACTCACAAAAAGAAACTTGGAAAAAGAATTAGCCGGCGAACGCTGCCGGCCATTCCGAGCGCTCGGAAAGACGAAGACGACGACGAGAGCAGCGACGCCGGCGAGAAGCAGCCCCTGGGCCGCTGCTGCGTGTGTCCGAGGCCGGCGAGGCGGGCGAGGCGAGGCCGGGCGACGGGCAGCTGCCGCCGGCCCAGCGGGGCAGCGCGGGGGGCGGGGGGAGGCGCGCTCCGCCGGGCACAAAGGTCTCCATGGCAACCGCGGGCCGAGCCCCCATCGCCCTCATTCATGCGACACCACCTCGCCGCCGGCCCCGCCCCCCGCCGCCCCGCGCGCTGCCCGCGCGCCCCCCGCCAAAACCCGCGGCCGCACCGCAGCGATAGCGACGGGGACGTCAGGGAAACGTCCCTCGGCGACGCGGGGCCGGGAACGCGACCGCGTTTGCAATTTGCGTGCAGCCTGGTCGGCGAAAGGACAGCGCCGAGCAGATGCCGTTGGCCCCTGCCCGTGGCCCTGCCACCAACTGTCAGCGGTTTCATTTTTTTTTCCGGAGAGCAGATGACTCCTCATACATATGGATATTTATTTCGGTCTTCCAATTGAGAGCAGAAGTCGATATGCTACTACAGCATCTCAGCACAGCATAACTTCACACTGAATTAATTAAACCCGGCATTCTTTAGCTTATCAGGCTGTTACCACACAAAGCGTTGTATTCTGCGGCACAGTTTTGTGGGTTTTTTTTCCTTTTAAACTTCTGCTTTGCAGACCGTATCACCTGAAGCTATGAAACTTTTGTCTTAAATACACAGGCATCTAGATAAGAAAACTTACTCAAATTTTCGGAAGTGTGCCTGGCACTAAATGGCAAGGCTAAAATACCTGGGCTGGCCTCCAGCACGGACAACTCCAAGCACACGTTACAAGTACCAACTCCCGGTACAGGATTACCCCCCAGAACGCTGCCAAACTCTTTGTACACCCTGAAGTCTGAGGGCTCCCGGGTCAAGGATCGAGATGCCAAAGGTGGAAATGAGGCTCAAGCAATATTCATGACAAATTCCTAGAAGCCCACGCAACATCCCTGTAGATATAATTACGCCTGCACAAGGTTGATATCACTCTTTGGCGTGGAGAAAATGTTTTAAGTAATTCAATTTTTCTGATGAAGTAAAAAAGACTGCACTTGCTTCTGAGTATTTCTTGCTAAAGTACTGTGTTCATTCTGCTCATTTCAGTCAGTCGATGGGTGATCTGAACACTGGAGGAAATCAATTGTTTGATTATTTTCTATACAAAGATTCTGTCGGGAAAAATAGCCCTCACTTTCACATAAATATCAAATACCACATATCAAATACTTCATGTGAATTAACTATCAGCTTAGAGTCCAAAATGAGCCTTTCCCAATGATTTTAATTGAATGACAGTGATTATTTCACATAATTTAATTAATTAAAAAGAAAAAAAGTTTTAGAACACAGCTTTCATTAATTGCTGCTAACCTTTATGTCAAAGGCTGAAGGACTGGGCTAGATACTTGTGGTTCAGCTTTTTCTTTACATTCCATATTCAAGCCAGATCTTAAATATTTCCTTTCCACTTCCAAAGAGCCGCTCTGCTGTTCTGAACCACAATGACCACATATCTAACATCCGCTATCATTAATATTTGCCATTACTGATTGGGAGTAATAAAATTTCAGTGCACATTTCAGTAGTCTCTTGAAATGTCACAATGAAGCTGAGGTCAGTTTTGCTCAATTTGGTAGGACACAGTATATGCACTGAGGAAGGAAGAGTGACATTTCAGGGTCTAGAGGGGAAAATAATGCTGACTCCGCTTCTCTCGGCCTTCCTGGGGTTTATCCACACTCCCTGGGGCAGATGTAAGTCCCCAGAAGGGGACAGAGGGAGGAAAGAGAAAGTGGCTCAGCAGGTTCAGAGGTTTAGCATTAGAAACTTATTTGAAACACCTGCTTAGGCCAATGTTAGAGTAGTAATTAAAAAAACAATGCAACCAGCTACTTCTCCCAAAAACTTTTGGAAGGGGAAAACCCAACAGTTAAATGTATTTCTAAAATTTCAAGGAACTAATATGTTGCTAGGGGCAATGGATGGAAAATCACGTAAAGCCCTTTATTTTAGCTCCTGAATGGCAAACATACTGGCTTCCTTGTAACTCTGCCACGCTGCAAGTGCCATTTAAGGAGAGCAATGCAACAATTTCTTGTTGTTCTCCATTGCTGCTTAGGATTTAGAAAGAAGACTATTTATGATAAACTAAAGGTCACAAATAAATGGCAAAGTAAAAGAAGAAAAGCTACTCCACACGAAATAATATCTCCAAGGGGTAATTATTTACACAGCAGTCTGAGCATGTTCTCCTCCACTGAAACGCTGTGAACAGCCATCCTGTTTGAATTCAATATGCTAATATGCATCACATCTCAGGAAAACTGCATCGAAAAAAAGTAAAGAAAACAGGTACTATGAAGTTATTGCATCTATTGCAGCAGTGCATAACAGACATGCAACTTTACAGTATATTTAATAGAGAAATTTAACCTAACAATAAAATTCAAAGGGATTTCACTTTCATTGCCAAGATCAATGATTGGTATTAAAATGGATTGCCACATGTTCATAAAAGAGTTGCTCAATAAGTTGATATTTGTACAGATTGCCGTCTTTATATAAAGGAATCCTATCTCATAAAACTGATTGATGAAAGTGGAAGATATCTATTCTCTTTCCAAACCCGTATAACCTTCCTGACATTAAAATATGCACTTTTTCTGAATGACAAAAAAGCCTATACAATTAAAATTGATCAAATCCTTAAGTGCTCTGTTGATGGTTGACTTCTTGCATGCTGAAGTTGTGCAAACTTTTGAGAGTTTGGACCAGGAGAAGTAGAAAGATATCCTATAATGTATTTTAGGCTTTCCAATAATACAGAAAGAATACTGCCTTTCAGTCGGTATACTGAGAATGGAGTTTAGGTGCAAGACTTTTCTTTTGCTTATGCAGTACATGAACAGTTATCTCTGAACCACAGGTCAGTGTTTTTATGCTAACTTCCACAACTTCCCTTTAATCTACACAAATGCACATTCCCATCCTTCTCACACTCATTCTTTAAGAATTGTTCAAAAGATCTCTAAAACACCTCCAAACATCAAGAGTGCAGCAACTAGGTGGATTCCTTAGAATTTTAATAAAACCATCAATACTCAAATTTGTATTTTACAGAAGAGATATATCTGTAAATATTTCCAGGCAGCTGTACTAAGGTCGGTTAAGGGTTAGCTTGTGCTCTCAATGTGTCTAGCAAGGCCACAGGAGGCGTGCACAGAATAAATTGTACAAAGCAGAAATCAGATTATTTCACTTAAAATCACAGCAATATTTAGTGGATTAAATTGGTAGTGGTTTCTATACTGTGTTATGGTGGGGATTTTTCCTACTACTGCCTTTCTAGGGCACATGTAGCTGTTTCTCTGACAATCTATACATACGCAGACAGAGTTCACTCCAAATCTTTCCTTTTCCACTACTTTCACTTTCTGGTTTGTGACATTAAAGTTACCATACAATAGCACTGCAAATACTGAAAAAGCTCAGATATTTTTCCAGAAGCTCAGGCATGTGTCACAATCTCTTATTATGTTTTACTCATGTAAAACTCTTGATTTGATATGGGGAAGACCACTCTAAGAACAAGTAAGAGTTTTGTGTGATACTGTGCATGGTGGCTCCACAGACCTTTACAAATTTTCTTCCCTGACATACTCAGCTCAGGCAAATAGTATAAACAGGGGACTTTCTTTTTGCATAATAAATTAAGAAAGCCTTCCTTGGCATCGAAATAGAAAGTAGTAGAGAGCACTGATTTCCACCAACTTTTGCTCTCTATGTTCTGCAACACTAATGAATAGCAGAATTATTTTTTTTTAAATATTGCAGGCTACAGAGTCTTTAATACTTACTCTGTTTCACTGTCTATGGGAACAACCAATTCAGTAACACGAAGAAAGACTAGAACATGCCTAAATGCTTGCAGATTTGCTAACTAACTTTGTTAAAAGAGCTACCAAGACATTTCCTACCAGTTTGTATCAGCTTTGTCAGTATTCCTGAAATTTTGTCAACTCTCAGCAAGAATTTTGCAGAATACGATGACGTTTTAAGTCAGATAGTAGAAAACAAAACAATCTGAAAAGGGTTGGGCACTTTAATTATTTACCAGAAATCAGATGTAAAATTCCCTCTGATTTAACCAGATTAAGGTCAAACAGGATTACCATGAAGATGTAATGTTTATGGAAGTACTGTACTTAAATCCCAGCTAATTGGGTGGTTTCTTCAAATCATAAAAGGATTTTCTGGATACATTGTTCAGGAAATTTTTGAACATTAAGATTTTCAATTTAAAAAGCTTATTTGAAGCTTCTTACCAGATTCCAAATACCTTAGCTTACACTAGTTTATGTCATGTCTTATGTTTTAAAAGTAAGGTTATCCTAATCTGAAAGTGTGATCTGCTGGGACAGTTTGACAAAGTCAAACACACGAATTCTGACAAAAAGAAAAAGGATTTTGCCTTTTGACAAAATTTACATGTATCCACATTTCTTCTTTCAGCTGTTTTCCTACTATGGAGCCTGTGCTTATGATACCTGAGAATTCTTTTTCTTTTCTGTTTTTGTGCAGAGTTTTAAAAGCTCTGAAACATCTAATGATTTTCTATGAGATAGCTATACTAACATGTCTATTTTGCAATACGAGAACACTTCCCCTACTACCTGCAGAATTGGTAATCTGGAGCCAATATGTTTCATCATTCCGAGACTAACAAGCAGTCCCTTTTATAGGGTTCATAAATGCCTCTCATACCGATGGAAAAGACCAGCAAACCTTTAAAGGAGGATTATATGAACTGGAAATGGCAAGTACCTGCCACAATGAAACCCGCAGGTGTCTGACAATGACAGAGATATGGGTAGACTGGCAAGTGCCCAGATACTAGACTCATTCCATATCACATATACAATTTTAGCTTTATTCTTGGTAATTGACTTGGCTGCCACCTAATTTCTGACTCTGATTTTTATATCATACAAATTACTTCTGCTGCTCTCCATATTTTGAAGTATTAATAGAAAGTAAATGGGATCATATCCCCTCCCCCCTCTTCATCCCCACTTGGGGACCTCTATCTCCTATTTTCCTTTCCTATCTGAAGTTAGAATTACTCTCCTGTAACTCCCATTTTCCCTTGTCCCTCTCCAAAAGGACCATTCATACACCCACCTTCTCATCCTTCTTTAAATCCTAACAAAATAGAAACAAATCCATCTTGGATAAAGTCTGCTAATGTCAGTGGAAACTCTACCTAAACAGATACACTGAAGATAATCCCAGATTCATGGAGAAAACGTGGATATGCATTAAAAGAAAAAAAGGATGAAAAAGGAGTAGGCTATTTCAGTGTAATCTACATTTTTTATTCCGTTGATTTAAATGCCATCAGAACCACAGAACCTGATAGGTAATCTCATAGGCAAAACCCCTGCCTCTCGTAGGCAATCCTATCCTATACTATTTTGCACTCCATGTCATTTCAAAGCTTTAATGCAATCATGAAAAGGAGGCACAAGAGGGAAATTCCACACACACCCACACACCCCCACTGCCTTGTTTTCAAATCTTGTTGTTGACCTATGCGGTGAAAACAGGAGAAACTGGAGAAATCCCCCCTCAAAGGAACATTCTATTTCTACAGTCTGTGTGCAATTATGGCTGTATTGCTATAAGCACAAAAAAAGACTAGTTTGCATTCTGATTGTCACTTGTTAACAATATTTCATCTTGAAACCATAGGAAAGTCAATGCACTGATAGTTGTGCCTGCTGGTTAAGTCTTCCAGAATAAATCAGTTGCCTGTCCACTGCATCAGAAAAATCTACTAGTTGCCCAGCAATGCTGAATACAATAGGGTAAGAAGGAAGACTACCAACTCACTTCCCTTTCACAACAAAAAGCTGCTAAAGATTTCCTGATCAACCAATATTTTATCATTCATGCAAATTCAAAGTCTCACTTCACATCCTTCTGACACATAATGCTAGTGTGGAATAAAAAAAGGGGCGGTAAAAGACCTTCTTTTCTTAACGAGTAGTATTATGCTGAAGAACTGGTGAAGAAGGGGTGCTCATGTGAGGAACTATCTTCTGCATTAGCAGAAGAAACCCCATTGTTAGATCTGCTGTTCTAGGAGACTAGTATTTTGCACACCAGTAAGGAATGAAAGGAGGGCAGGTGATTCTGTTACAAGTGCATTCATATTATGTCTCACTTCAACATTTTGCCTGTCACATTGGCAATACAAAACCATGGAAAACAAATTAATGAGAGGATATGCTTGGTTGTATAAAATTTTAGAGGACTGGGTAATATGTGCTATATTCCCTTCAAATACAGGATTTTTTTTTAGTTAAAAAATACTCTTCAAATAAAGTTAAAGTTGCTTTATTTAATAGGAAAGTTAAGTCGAAGGGAAAAAAATGGTATATCAGAAAAAGATTAAATCAACTAACAAATGGAATGTGAGAATGTTATTCCAGCTGTGTACTCCATTGCTGGTATGATGATCAGGGGCAGAAATAATTTGTCACAACACAAAACAATGTCTGTAACCCAAGTTCACTTGCTACATCTTGTGTGATGTATTCAAACATCATGTAAAGTTCAACACCTGTGATGCTGAAGCGTTGTAATAGTCAAACATTACGATGGGTATTCTATCTAAAAAGAGCTCAAGAACCAAAGGGGTACTTTGAATCTGCAGAACATGCACAGAGCAGTGTTGCATGTCATACACAGTCTTACGTAGTGTCACTTCTTCAGCCTCCAAGTCACTTTGAACAAGGAGAAGGCTTTTTAAGTCTGACTTTGTGTCACAAGGCAAAAAAAGAAATGTATCCTTTTATCTGGGAATTCATCTCTGACCAGGATTAAAGACTTGCTGCTCACAACACGTTATTTTTCTTCCATTTCTGAATGTAAAAATACTCGACTGGTCTGGCAACACAAGGCTGCTATCTGCTCAAAAAAAGGCCTTGAAAATGAAATTACACCTTTCTCCAAAGAGCAGGTTGTGATAGAGAAGATGAGAGCAAATGTGATGATCACATTTTTCTCTGGAGAACAAAGATTTGATATTCAAGCAAACCAGAATATAAACAGGTCAGGAGCTAGTAATCAAAATTAAAATGTAACAGAAATCCATAAAGGGAGTGGAGAGTATTGACAAACATGCTTTTCATTAGAAAAGACTTTTAGCATCAATTTTTGAATTAAGAAAATCAATCAGAGGTGAAGATATACTTAGAGCAGCACTAGGAAGCAGCAGAAGTTAAGTTCAACAGAGTGAAGCTGCACAATCAATTTGAGTTTTTGTCAGACACTTTACCAACTCTGCAGAAATGGGATATTAAGCAAATAGCCATAAAACAGGTTGAATTATTTAGCAAGTCTGGGACTCCTAAATCATCCTAGGCTATGACCCACCTGTGTCAGCAAACCTGACTGCACTGGAAAACAGACTCTCCCAGGATGTAGCCCTGGTTTGACGGGAGGGCAAGAATAAGGAGGAGCTCCTCAGGAAAGCCAAGTCTGTGTTCAGTTCAATGAGCAAGCAGATGCAACTAAAATTTTAGAGGGAAAATAAAAGTGGTTTTAAAGTTAAAGATACAGAGAGAAAAATTGGAGGAGGGTGTGATGGAGTGAAAAGCTGTTTTGTGCTTTTGATAGTTTCAAAACTCAAGTTTTGAAAATGCTCATTTCTTTTTTAACATGTATATGTAAAATGGACATTATGAAACTGCTGGGCACAGATGTAATGTTAACAACGTCTCCTTTTTTTCATGCAAAATTTCTTTGACAGCTTGGCATATAGTTAATCATTTTTTTAAACTGAATGCACCCCAGCACAGTGGACCTAATTTTTCAATGTGTCAGCCAGAATTTGTCATTAACAAACTTTAAAAAAAACCCAAACAGATTAAATACCTCTCTTTCTTCTCAGGCTTGTGACTTGGCAATGGTCTGAAGAAAATGTGTATTTCCAGCAAGATTAATAAGTAATTATTAGTTGAGATTAACCTGTTATATAGATTTAATGGATTTCTGTATTGGCTGTGGTAGTTCTCAGAATAAATTGATGAATGATTGCCAGAAATGCAAAAAGTTAACTTGATTGGAAGGAGTTGTGGAGGCAGATGGAGGAAAGGAGAGCAGATAAAAAGCAGGGATTGAATCTATACTCACAAAAAAGAGAAAGAACCACTTGTTAATGGCTGCACCCACCATTACTTTTGGGGCAACAAGCACATTAACCTTCATTTGCTGCAGTAATCATATCAGCTACAAAATAAATCCACTTCAGAGAATTGTTTGAGACAATCATGACTGCTTGACTACTGGGTTTTTAATTTATCCTTTTAATCAGATGAAGATAGAGGTATGAGGATTTTTTTTCTCCAAAAAGCACACAGTGCACTTGTTTCATATTTTGTTAAGGATATAATGACTTTGTAGAACGGGAAGATATCTAATTATGCTCATACACTATCATAGTAAATTTTCAAGGCCTCTAATTCTATCTGTAGAACATTATTTTAGAAATGCTGCAAAACTCAAGAAACACTGTGTGTTGGTTTTGTATCCGGCAGGGTTTTACATCTTGGGAGGAGACTACTATCATGGCTCCCATAAGAAGCTTTGAGAAGCATCCCGAGCTCCAAGTCAGACCTGCCTCTGACCAAGGCTGAGCCAATCAGTGCCTCTCAGATAACATATTTAAGAGGGGAAAAATCCATTGGGTGAGTTCTTTTGTTTTAGGAGATCTTTTCTTTGGGAGAGGATTGGGACCTGACAGAGACAACCATGTGAATACCAAGGTCAGTGAGGAAAGAATGGGGGAGGCACATCAGAGCAGCTATTCCCCTTTGGTCCATGATGAAACGGCATGCTGAGCCCCTGCAGCCCTTAGACATCAACGGTGTGGAATAATCTCATCTGCAGCCCGTGGAGGATGCCATGCCAGAGCAGGGGACTGATACTGAAGAAGGCCATGACCCTGAGGGAGGTCTGCACTGGTGCAGTCCTTTGCTGGGAAGATTGCAACCCACTCCTACCCCCATGCTGGTAGGAGAAGTTTGTGGAGGACTGTCCTCCGATGGCAGGGATGGCATGTCAAAGCAGGAGAGCACTGTGAGGAGTTTAAAGATCTAGTTGTATCTATAACCATCCTACTCTGACTCAGTGAATTAGTGGTGATTTTGTTTCTCCAAGTCAATTCTGTCTTTTGCCCATGACCATAATTGTTGGGTGAGCCCCCCGCCCTTTGTTTTGACCCTCAAGCCCTCAAGTTGTATTCTCTCCTCCCCACCCCACCAGAGGGAGGTAGGAAAGAGTGAACAGCTGCTTTGTGCTTTGTTGCGGGGCTTCAACCACGACACGCTGTTATGCATGCCCAAGAGAAAGCAACTTGGACAGTGATTAACAGACCGATTAAGTGGCTTAAAACTTCTGCTAACATTGTCCAATCAGTCATGCATTCACTCTAAGAACTTACCAGTGCTACTTCTAGATAATGGCCTTTCCATGCTTTGTTTTCACTCTGCAGCTCCATCATTTTGGTCCTCTCTCCTCAATCTCTCCCTTTACCTTTTCCTTCCTTTTCACTTTTCTCACCTCCCCCTCTTTAGGCTAAGTCCAGTTCCCTTAAGAAAAAAACCCACAAAAATCCCAGTAAACTTCCACAAACACACTATTGTCTCTACTGGCATGTTATCTATCTGCCTGTCCTCAAACAAACCCGAAAATATTTTGGGGAGAAAAAACACCTACTGCCTTTTCTGCCCACGCTACTGGAGACCACATTGCCAATTGCTCATAGTGTAGTAAGCATCAAGAGCAGTAGTATATGTTTTTAAATCTCACTTGCTTTCTAATTGCCTTTTTACATTTCAAAATATGGCACAAGGCAAATAGCACCCCAAAAACCTCCATGCACCCAAAACACCCAAGCACCTTAATTCAGCCTGGAAGCCAGACCTTCACTGCCCACTGGGGACCTGCACCCCTGCCCATGAGCACAGGAGCTCCATTTCAGCTTGGCCTGTGGCAGCCAATGCTGGCCCCAGTGACAATCAGGGAGCAGCAGGCTTGGAGCTGCAAAGGGAGGAAGGAGAGGATACCTACAGCATGGGCAGGGCAGTGTCCTCCCCAGGCAGGGTGCAGTCTTACAGAATCTTTTTTGGTTTTGAAAGGTGACAATGCACTGCCTACAATATCCTTCACTCCACCTTTACCTGCCTAGTCAGCCATGAGTAACTTCAACTTACTGGATAATTATTTTTCTGTTCACAGAGTGCTTCACCATGCTATTTCCTTCTCCCCTTTCACAAATTTCAAGAGAATTTTATTTGTTGCCTCTTCCCATGCAGAGATGCAAATTTATTTTCTCCTTTCTTTTTTTGGCAACACATTTTGCAAGCGTTTCTGCTTGTGCCCTGACCCATGCTGAGCTGTCTGTCAGCCTTTACACCTTGCCTGTGAGTGTTAAATTCAAAATCTGTTCCTAAGCTTTTCGAGTAGCTGCACTCATGAGATATGTTTATAGCTACCAGTTAATCAAGTCAATATACCATGTAGAAAACATTAACGGAAACTACCTGATGATAGCTAAGAAACTGTTCAGTCTAAGAACTAATCATGATATGGGGACCATATTATCTCTAAAAACTGGAAGATACAAAGTTACTTTATGTTGACCCTAGCCTAGGTTCAAAATATCTGCTGGGAGCAGGCAAGGAAAGGTAGCAACACATTCCCCAGGATGCCTTACTAGAGTAAAAAAGTTAACCCTCCTAATGAGAACATATTCTGGATACTTTTTGTGAAATGACCTTTAAAATCTCCTTCATGATGATGAAGGAGATGTCTACTGCACATTTCTACACCAAATAAACCCCTAAACTGGTACCTGCTGGTTTTTTTTCCACTTATGGACAGAGTTGCATTCCCTGTGACCAAGGGAGAACAGTTCTGATCTCACTCACATGCAGCCATGTCCCACATATGTCAGCTGGAGCTGTTTTGGAGAACAAAAGAAGGACTGATTCTAAGTGACTCAAACAGCTTAAACAGCACGCAACTTGGCCTTTACTTATTTTAACCAAAAAAAAAAAAAAAAAAAAAATCAATGCAAATAAGCCTTGAACCTCAGAATAAATGATCATGGAAAGAAGTTAGACCTTTGTATTAGAACTTACAGAATATTATACATACTAGTTAGAGCTGTAGTGGTATAGCTTTCCAGCAGATAATATACGACAACCACCTCAAAATACCATGTTCTTACAGACCTCATTAATACAGCAAGAAGTACCAAAAGAATTACCAAAAAGTAGTTGGTTTTTAATGAGTAGATTTTTCGCATACTGAGTAAAACAAGCAGACTTCTCAAGCATATATAATTTCAAGCAGATGTAAATAAGTAATAATCATAATTGATAATCATGTTCATATTTCTGCTCCTTCATATTACTGAAGACAATGAAAAAACAAGGAATGGTTCAGTTAAAAGAAATGTCTTTTGCCAGCTGTTTAGCAGTAAGTAGTAGAATAAAGTCAGCCTGGAGATTAATTCACACTACTTCATAAGCCTAAAACAAATTACTTAGCCTGTGGGAACTTAATTGAAAGCAGTGAGTAAGGAGAGTGTAGAGCCCTGAGAGGCTATTTCCCCAGCTCCTACAGCCTGTGGGATATTCGCTGTTAGTGCTACTACAGGAAATCATGAGCAACTGCTCATGGAGGTGAGCTGGCTGCCTTGCTCACGGGTAGTCTTTCACTGAACAGGATGACAACTTGGAAACACTGCCTTAGATGTCAGCTATATTCCTTGAACTCTTCAGAATTCACAAGCAACATCCTTCTGTAGGGTATATCATTTTGGGAACCTTACACCAAAGACTGTGGAACATCATGGAGAAGAACATGAATGAGTAAATCTCAGTCATTCAGAAGGGGCAAGGCCTTTTCTGGGGTTTTTGTCTCTTGATGGCTGCTGGTACTTTTAATGGACCAAAGACATAGGTATAGAGGTAGGCAGCATCCAGTACTGAATGGGAAATTATCTGCAGAAAGTCTTTGCTTGCTTTGTTTTTCCCTGACTTTCTGTGACCTAAGGTTTTGAAGCTATTTTTCTGCCTTCTGTTTCTATTAGAGTGTCTCCATATTTATTTTCCTGCATGCTAAAGTAAATGAGACTTAATAAAGACTGAGGTCGTAGTAAAGGACAGGGAAAGTGCAAAAATCTAAGTTCTGTGAATTAGTCTCACAAACACGTACTTCTAAAGTCTCCTGACTTCCACATAGAGAAAAGCATTTTCATACAAATGAGAGAAGTGGTGATAATTCCTATGCTGAATCAGGGCCTCTGGCCTTTATCAGCTCATATCAGACCGAAAGCATTATTATTTCTCTGGAGGAAAAAATTAAAAATAGAAGGGTGTAATTTCATTATTATCTACCTCTACCTCTAACATTATTCACTTAGCACGGTGCTACACATGAGTTAGCAATACTAACACTTGCAATGGAAAAACCACTTCAGTCACACCTTTTAAATGAAGGATGGCTGACAGATTACTTTCAGAATACACTCGTAGTTTCAGATCAAGAGATCTTTTAATTTTTAAGAAAGCTTCCAACAGCACTGTGCAAAATTTTTCAAGTCTTTAAACATTTTTTATTCTTTTCATTCTTGAGCCATACTGTGCTTATTATTTTACAACTGAATATTTAAAGATAAATTTAAAAATTAGAATAGCTACCAGTTACCTTGTAAAGTTTTAGTCCTTTTTATTTCACACATTGCATTGCCTTAATACTGTTGTTTTCCACCTTACCCAAGCCATAACAGGAAAACTTGTAATATGGGCTTTCCATCTCCATACTGATCTCCAGAGTCCTGCTCGATTCTCAGCCTGGCTTCTCTTTACATTGAATGGAATGTCATGTTACTTTGACTTATGAAGGTGCGTAATGCTGGGACAGACTCCATTGTGCAGTTTGGACTCACAGTTTTTTGCTTGGTTATTACTTTTGGAGTGGAAGATGGATAGTAACATAACATTATTAATGATGCTGATGCTTCCAATTGGTATTGCAAGCTTTATGACTGGACATGCTGAGCCAGTTTGGACAAAAATACTGACAACAAAAGCATAGTGATGCATGTACTAACCACAGACACCCAGGTCCATTCTGCCTCAAAAAGTGATGCTGTTTTCCAGCACATCTCAAAGCATTTCATTGCACACAGTGGGGGGCAAAAAGCCGTAAAGAAACATTACAGTGCCAAGAGCATCCCTGACATAACTCAGCACCCCTTTGCTTTCCCCCAGAAAGGTTTTGGTGCCCATAGCAGGAGAATCACCATGCAGCTGGGAGAAAGGAAGAACATCTAGGACAATGTTAAAGCCCTGCATCTTCTGCAGCTGCATACATAGGACTTGAGAGATGTGAGACGTCATTGCCCTCTGCTTGGAGGTGTGTTCTCCAGAACTGTTAAAAGACCAACAGACTAGAAAGACAACACTTAAGCCAAAGGACTTTTAGGCCAAATATCTCCTGAATCCAGTACCCAATTTCTATATTCAGCTAAGGTCAGAAGAAGGTTTTCAATTATTTCCAATAAGAATTAACAAAAATACTGTACCACTGAAAAACTATTCAGGAAGTCATTGAATACTGCTTCTGTACAATCACAACTATGCTGGATTCTACAGCTATGGCTTTCCCTCTGCAGCTCCTGTAATATTTACTCTTGGTGCCATCTATAGGTAGTCCTTACTGTAAAATGTTTGTCCAGTAAGACAGTGAAAGGTCTTATAATCACCAATACAATTCATCAACTACAGATGCTGTTGGGCCCATATTAAGCAGAATTACAATAGTAGCTGTTTTTAAATTAAATCTAAGTATGATTTACCTAAACTCAAAACTCCATCTCATCTTCATTTCTTCCCATTTTTATAATTCACACAAATAGTCATTGAATGTGTTAAATTGAAACTGTAATCTGAGCAGAAAGTAAAGACAGAAGACCCAATCAAACATAGCTATAAACTTGAAAAACAATTTCTTTAGTCAGCATACCGTAAAGATGTGGTATCTTGTGCAGGTGTTGTTATGAAGAAATACGTATTTTGAAGTTGTACCTACAAGAACAGCAAAACAAAACCTTCTAATCCATCCTTCAAAAACTCCCACACAGAAAAAAAATCATCCTCTTCTGCCTCATCAAAATGAAAAGGAAATGGAAGAGTAATGCTTCATTAGTAAGGCACAAAGAAAGGACCACAGTAAAAGAACTTTAATACATCCAATATTGTTCCACTTACTTATAATGTAGTATGTCTTTTGTGTCTTGCATATATGTACTATCATGGTAACTTAGCTGTTTTCTCATGGAGGAGAGAAGAAATCTATTCTTGAAGTCTAAATGCAAAACCTATACTGGACATACACTAAACAGGAAAAAAAAAAATTCACATGCATGCGGCATGTACCAGATTTCAATTTGGTTTATGAAATCTGAAAGCTATAAAGGTAAAACTAATAACCAAATCCATGATACTTCCCCATATTCAGTTCAGAATCATGCCAGGTTTTGGTCCCTCAGATGAACTAGAACACTCTACAAACCACTGTCATTGCTCAAATAATTCTTTTGAACCTTTAGGAATTACTCGTTTTGAATTATTACTTGCAGTCCAGTATGAGGTGCTTTAGCCATGATATATAAATAGGGTCTACATGAGAAGGAAATGTTCTTTAGTTGACAGTTCATCTAGGCTCATCTGAAGGAATGCAAGACAAGCTGAGAAATAAACCTTTAACAAAAAAATAAATGGTTTAATAGTTCAGCCACAGCTTTTGAGACAAATAGTAGGACTGTTGGTTAAAATCTTATGGCCTACAAATACATCATGGACTATCAGAAAGCCCCCCTTTGCCCTTACAATCTAGTAATTCAAAACCTGAATGGATCACAGAAGGAACATCATATTAAGACAGTTGTTTATAGTCATAAACCCAAGTATGTAGGAGGACTTAGGAGATAGAAAAACCTTTTTTTGCTTGAGTTTGCACCTTTAGAAGGTGTATCGCCCTTATGATGTGAGTATACTCAATTAGCCCATGTGTTCTGAAGGGTACTGATGTAAACAGTAGGTTTTTCATGGAAATATGTATGCAATTTCATTCAGCCAGAAAACATTTAAGATGTGATAGAGCTAGAAAGAAAAGACAAACATGAGAAAAAAAAAATAAAAAAAAAGGACCTGCATATTATCACAGAAAGAAAATCTCAATTGATGTCTTCTTTTTTATTATAGCCAACAATAAATATCTTCAATTTCTCATGACTAGAATTGTAATGTATTTGCTAAAGGGAGGCAAAGGTATGAGACATTCTGTTTCCAAATGTGGTGTAGTGTATACAGTGCATTGCTACAGCTTATACAGTGAATTTTATGAAAAGCCTCTACCAACATTTTCATGACTTCATCAAGCCCTGTCAAGTATCCTCCTCTGGCATCCTTCCCACCTATCATCTATTCCCTGTTTTATATATACCCTGGAGCCCAGATTATTTAATTAGAGAATAAACACTAGTAGGGAAAGGTTTGTCTATTGCTCCTTTTGACCGTTCAACTGCATGTTATAAACTGATTAGTTGTTGCCCAGCGATGCAAACTGATTACCTGATTTAAAGCCCTTAATTAAATAGCCATTCATTAAAGCCACAGTTAAATAGACATGTGGTATTTCGTAATTAAAACAAATTGTTGTACACAATATCTTTTAATTCAGTAGATTTATATGGCCTGTTAACAGTATATTAAGCTTGAAGACAAAAAAAGCACTGTGACTGGATTTTCAAATGGGAAATAACTATATAGCAATCAATAGCAAGTTAGTATTTGTAAAGGCTATCTACTAGTATAATAGCCATCATTTTATATCACTTTTAAACTAGCTCACAATTATCTTATTCACTGGGCCCAGTTTTTAATACCCATACATATACCACATATTTTCCATGAGGTGATTGCTGCTTTCTAAATAAAATATTTGACTGGGGCTGCTATCTACTATTATTAGAATAAAACAATTCAGGTTCTTCTCATCAGAATATAAATAAGCACAAAATCATTCTAATTCAGCATTTGAAGTATTTGAAGTTATTTCCCCTCCCTGGTAAATCAGTTTCCTTCCTAGTCTTTTTCCAACATCACCATTTGCTTTTTTAGTTCCAGCGCTGCTTCCTTTCTCCTCCTGACAAAGAAGCACAGAGCTTTATAGTTTCATCCCTGTCACTTAACCACTGCAATTCTCCTTCCTGAGCTAGTCCATTCCCTTATCCGTAACCATGTGAGGCTAGTCAAATCACATTGCTTTTTCAGAAAGGAAGCTATTTCTTTTTCATCCTTCCAGGATGGTACATGGACTACTGGGACTAGACTGGGTGAATCACTGTGTGATTTTTATCACAGTAGGGTAAAAGGTAGGATAAAAACAGCTTATGCAACTCAATACAACAGAAAAGAATACCACTATGAAATTTCTGGTTACCTTTGTACAGGATACTTCTGAAAAACAATGGTTGTTTTTCAAGGAAAACCCAAAATCTTTACATCACAGGGCTTTTGCTGGTTTATTCTTCAACAGCCCCTTCACTGCCCTGTTGCACATAGGTAGATTTTCACCCTCTTATGGAATAAATCTGGATCAGCAGTTGAAATTATGCCAGTTTTCACAAATGAAGTGGGAAAGAAAAAGGAAGAAAATATAACACTTTTCCTCTTCACACTCAAAATTCCCATATTATGAAGAATAATGACCCAAGAAATTGAAGTATGTTTCAGGTGAAATTTTTATTAGAGGACCCAGAAAAAAAATAATTTTAATACAGTTTGCCTAGCATGCTCTGTGTATGATATAGATTACTGGGGTTTTTATATTCAAAGTAGATAAATAATTTCCTGGTTGGAAGATTCTGAATAATGGTGCTTTCCTCTATGTTGGGTTCCTCTATTTTTTTTCTCCCGTCAATTAAAAATAACTTGATAAAAATAACTTTATAAAGAATAACTTCATAAAAAGATTATAGTTTAATCCTCTAATGAGAATTAGCACAAAGTACCAATTTTATTCAAGTGCATTTAAAAATCTTACCTACATGCTGCTAAAACCTGAGTTATCTGAAAGTCAAGTCAATGTCAAACCTTTCTTTTATCTCGCAACAGAAGGCTCAGGAAGATGTGAAGAGCTGCAAGATTAAGGCAGCATAACTTATAACCGACACAAAAGAAAAATCATGCTTGATTTTACTTTCGGGGTACAGGGCCTAAGTGGAATTTAACTTGCACCTTGACTAAAAGTTTCAAGCTACCTTAGCTGCCTATGCTAGCTCTAGAGCTGTGATCATGAAATACAGATCTTAGTAAAACTACAATCCATATTTGTTACATGACAGTATAGATTAAATGTTTTTCCTCACTTCTCAGACAAATTGTAGTAAAGAAGGAATTACAGTCAAGAACATGGTCTTTTACAATAATATTAATATAACATATGATTCACAATCCGTCTTGATTACTGATTACTGCATAGTGCAGCTCCAAATATAATAAATCATCATGAAACTTACCCTTTCTCACCTTTAACTACAAACATTAGCTGCCCTTTAGTTACAATATTCCCAAACAGCCTTTCAGCCATACTGGATTACTTAGTAAGGAGATACAAATCTGCAGCAATGAAAAATTTGTCTGCTAGGCATCAGACTTGATGTGAGGTGAGAAATTTTGCACCCCTTTCAGGTATCTGGTTATCTGTTTCTAAGGTACAGTATTTACTTCCACAGAAGAAGTAGTTCTGAGAATATCCCAGTTCTGCTAGTAATGGCTTATGTATTATTTCATACTTGTGAAATTGTGGCCTGTGCTAAAAAAAAAAAAAAAAAAAAAAAGGAGTCCATTTCTCAAGTGAATTTATTCCTGTATACTTGCAGTGTTAAAAAATTATTATTTTCCATTAGATAAATATATAGTCCAGTAACAATTACTACAGTTTGTGTAACTCTCCCTCTTTTTCCCCAGGGAAAATTACATAGAAAAACAACCCAAATGGTACGTGCAATAGTAGCCAGACCAGGCCTGTCCTAGCTCCCTTCACTGTACCCCACACCTTTATCACCCTGTGTTTTTCCCTTTCTACTGTCATCTCTCTCCCTCTCAGTGTTTGTCTCCATCCAGCTACTTTCTCACTGAAAATAGGATTACTGAGCTTCCACAATATTTCTTCTATTACTCTAGTGCACCCCTCATGCTATGTATGCTTTAACTGCACAGCCAGTAAACTGTTCAGGATAGGACAGGAACTCTTTACTACTTTCTGTCTGCCCAATTCCTAGCATGGCAATGTTCATCCTTGGTTGCTTAATCAGTGTAACAAGGAAGTTTAGGATTATGATTTATATGGGGTTAAATGATCTCTCTTACAGTAATATCTGAGTATGCAGACATTTTTATGTATTATGTAGCCCATAAAGTAGGGAAGTGTGAAGAACTGGGGAATAGAGAAATAGTGTCTTAACAGCAACAACAAGAAGAAATAATAAATCAGATAAACATCTAGTAACTACTGCCTTGTCAATTGTGTCTCAACACCAAAATCCATGAGATTCATTACCTCTTCTCTCAGGATAAATTTCAACCTCTGTATTGCCAATAGCCTTTTAAGTGCTCCCATTGGTCTTGCTTTTGATGCCATAGCATCTACAACTCTAAATACAGTATAGTGAGTGTATCAGTAACCACTCCACCTCCAGCTATTTCAGTAACTGTCACAATGAATATGGAGAGGAGCTGAATTGACCTACATCACTACTCACTCATACAATTACTTTATTTTTACAGCACTGGCACAATGGATTTGTTTGCCATATTTTAAATCTTTATTGTATTGAAATAATGAAAAACTTTGCATTGTATTTTCATTTATATGTATGTGAAAAAAATCACAGGCCTTTTTTTATCAACAAATGCTTTTAAAAATCTGCTGTGTGTTCAGTTTCCATTCTTCTCAAACCCTGAAATATGAGTTGTTATTCACATCTGAAATATCTCTCTCACTGTGTGCAAGTGAAAATCTGCTAGTATTTCAGTGTATTAATATAGTGGATTAAATTATTCATTAGGAAAATATAGTAATTAACTAGAAGTAACTTATACTGACATGAATTTGCCATCATGAAGGAATGATCAGAGTATTTTCATCATATATTAAGAAAAAAATTGCCTAGAGCATGAAAAAAAAAAAAATCATACACATCTTTAATGAGAATATTGATCCATTTTCTTCTGGGTACCTGATTTTGAGAGACATAGAAGGCAAAAAATCCAAGAGGACAGACTAGAGCAGGTTTTCCCGGTAAGGTGAAAAATGAAATAGTATTATTTCAGTATCATAATTATTCAGTAAAAAATTGTCCAACGTATTTTTTTAGAAAAGAACATTTGTTAAAACCATGGATTTTTCTTTCCACAATCTGACCCTTCAGAATCCAATATAGACCAAAAACATGACAGCAGTACAGATTGTGAGATAATTCTGTCAGAAATTATAAACTGGCTTTGTGAATTTCAGTTACATTCTACCTAAATTACACTTAAGCATATTTATCTGACTAACACATGAACACTGGAAGAATATTTATGATCCAAAAACTGTGCGTTTCTGCAATGGTAACTGATAATGTATTTTGCTGTTTAAGGAGGAGTGCCACTCCCTCCCTCACTACATGAACTAGCAACTGAAAGCAGTTGAGAGACACGACAGAAGAATGACTTAAAAAGTACCCCTCCCATTCACACATACAGATCTGTAGCAAATGCCTTCTTTGCACATCAAAACCCCAAGTTGTTCAAAGCTCTTGAACAAATAACTCAATGAGAAATTGTTTGGGTCCTTTTCTTTGCCCCCATTCATCAAACCAGAGGAAACTAACTGTTACAGATGTACTGCTGAACCCTATGTAAAAAAAAAGATTTGGTTTTGTGTGGTAAGGAGGATGTGTAAATTTGTGTCCTAGAATTGCCTCGCATGACGAAAGTGAGTCATGAAGGGTTGAAAAACTTGTCTTGACCAAGTGGACCTTCACTTCAATGCGCTGCTGACCATCACCTAAGCTTGTTATATTGTTCAGGGATTTCTTACATAACAAGTCTAAAAGATCAGTAATCGTCAAGAACTGACTGGAGTCAACTTAGCAAGAAATTTAAGCAACAGAATTTTTTAAATGTTCCCAATAAAATCCATTGTGTGATACTCAACTCTAGCAAAAGCTACAGAACTAGAATGGAGACGTTGATATAAAAAGTACGAGGACACCCTAAGAATGGGTAACTGCCCAAGACAGCACATTCTAGCACGGCTGTAAAGGGTGACAACACCAATTAAAGGGATCACTCTGTGCACTCTATTAGATAATTATCCAGATAAGGTCAAGGCTCACATTCTCCTCAAGTGCTTTGATAATGGTTTATTACAGCAGCCCATTTCAAGTTACATTAGGCCGACAGCTGGTGTATGGAATACATTTCAGCACAGCTGCAATGAAACAATCTGGAGGTTAATGGGGGGGCCCGGCAGCCCGAAAGGCAGGCTGCTCCTCTCCCCGCTTCCTACACGAGGGCTGGGAAAGAGACACATAAAGCTGCACTTTCTGTGCAATCCCAATGGGATATGAAATCCAATGTGTTATTTTTGTAGTCACAGTAGACCTGGGCACTGAACGGTCAGCTTCGGCATCAACGGGGTTTCTGCTGGCGGACACTGAAGACAAAAAGTCTCTTGTGGCATTACAGTTTCTTGTTATCTGTGGTGTTAGGCTTCTTGTTATTTGCACAAGCCCTGCATAGGTTACCTTAGTCAAGCCCTACATACTAAAGCAGCTATTTAGTCATTCTAATAAAGTCCTCTTTTCATTTATACTTTGTTTATAAACCTGACTTTTCAGAACTATGTAATAATGATTTTAAAGTTCTTTAACATTGTCATTAGATATTTAATTTTAAAATTAATCATGGTGTATATGCATTTGTAAAGCTCTAGCTAAAATACAGAACTTAATAAAAAGAAACTTTTTTTTATCCC
This sequence comes from Megaceryle maxima, assembly GCA_024605025.1. NCBI lineage: Eukaryota > Metazoa > Chordata > Aves > Coraciiformes > Cerylidae > Megaceryle > Megaceryle maxima. Next base: position 15,197 of record JANHGN010025584.1, on the reverse strand, counting down.
ACTGATTTCAGTGAACTTTGAATTATACCTATTGACACTACTCTTTGCCTTTCAAACACCTGCTGTAGCTGCAGACTCTATTCATTTGATATTAAGTCCTGCTTATAAGAGTTTATGGCTGAAGTCTTCAGAGAAGGGCACATTATGACTACCCTATATAATGAAAGCACTTCTTAACTTTTTTAATATTCTGAAAAGCCAAGATAACCAAAGTTAACTTCTTAAGCCCATTCTTGAAGCAGCTGTTTAAGTGATCTAATTCAAAACAAAACAAAAAATAATCTAAAACCCCACAAACAGAAGACTTTACACAATTCCTCTAGAATTTAGTGACAGCTGTTGAGTACTCAGTAGAGAAAATCAAGTCACATATTCAGCTGCCTTACTTTGATTTAATTCATTGTGCCACAGCTCAGAAATCATGGTCAGATAGATTTTAAATCAAATTTTCAAATGCAAGCTGCAGAGGTTTTTCACCTCTCAGGATTTCACTTCCTAGATTAGAAAAGGAATTTGTCTCTCTGACATCAGTGAGATTGCTCAGATAAGGAACAGATAGATTGTGCTCTCTCATGTCTTATATTTAAGACTGTCCTATTAACTCCTCTCTTTGAAACTCCTTCTAAATGTCAACTAATGAATCTTTACAACATGGTGGGAAGAAAATACTCCTTTTTACAACTGGGAGAAGAGAAGTGATGGCCACACCAGCAAAAGGAAGTGTGTGACAGCAGGCATGAAAGCTCAGAAGTTCTGTCCTCAATCCACATCACTAGATCTGGGCATCCTGCTGCACTGTGCACACTGGCCCCGCAGGCTGCCCTGCTCAATCGTTTATCAAGAGCATAAAGTAAGTGGTGGCAGTGAACATGCATCAACAGTCTTGCTGTTACTGCATAATCTTTTGATTACACCACTCTGTCAAGTGACTAAAATAGCTATCTTGAGACAGCGTGCTATCTCACAGCACACCTTTTGAGGTCTCATAGTAATTCCCTTTGTAACAAGAAAATTACTCTCTACTTCCAGCAAAAGGACACTACCACAACAGGTAGGCCAATGAAAGGGCTGGCTTAAAATAGTTTCATCAGTCAGGTTTTTTTTTTCCTGTTGGGAATTCATGACAGATCATGACTGTTAGTTCACAGTATGCTTTATGATTTTGCTCATGTGCCTAAAATGTCATCTGCCTAAATTGTAAAAAAGGAGTAAATATTTATCCCAGTGTAAGAAGCTAAGATGCCTGGATACACCAGACCAGACACAGGCCCTAACCATGCATGGCAGGAATCTTCACAGGATGGCAGAATGGTTGAGACTGGAAGTGACCTCTGGAGGTCATCTTGTTCAACCCCCCTGCTCAAGAAGGGCCACTTTGAGAAGGTTGCCAAGGACTGTGTCCAGATATGTTTTGAATACCTTCAAGGCTGGAGACTCCACAACTTCTCTGGGAAACCTGGGCCAGTACTTGGTCATCCTCACAGTAACAAAGTGCTTTCTGATGTTCAGAGGGAACCTCCTGTATTTTAGTTTGTGCCTGCTGCCTCTGATACTGTCACTGGGCATCACTGAAAAGAGCCTGGCTCTGTTTTCTTTGCACCCTCCCTTGAGGTATTTATATAAATGGATGAGACCCCCCCAGAGTTTTCTCTTCTCCAGGCTGAACAGTCATAGCTCTCCCAACCTTTACTCATAGTAGAGATGCTTCAGTTCCTTAATTGCCTTGGTGGTCCTTCTCCGGACTCTCTCCAATATGTCCATGTCTATCTTGTACTGGGGAGCCAAGAATGAGTCACAGTGATCCATCCAGGTCTGGCTTCATCAGTGCTGAACAGAGGGGAATGATCACCACCCTTGACCTGCTGGCAACACTTTGCTTAGTACAGCCCCAGATACCATTTGCCATTTTTTGCTGCAGGGGCACATTGCTGGCTCATGGTCAACTTGGTGTCCACCAGGACCTTTATTTGGCATGATACTAATGCATTTGGAAAAATAACAGTGATATACCACAGCAAAATTCTGCCCAGCCTGTAATGATGATGGATATTCAGAAAAATATGTGAAAAGCTCTTGTCAAAAAAAAGCTAAAATGCAGTAAGCACTTGTTGGGCCTTATCTATATTACAAGACATTTCAATGGCTTTAATTTTTCTTAACAACTTCTCTCCCCCAAACAACCTAACTATCTGTAAAAGGTATTTCCCAGTATTATTTTTTCAGTCAAGTGAAATCTGAGTTTCTTTGTGAGTGCAGAAACCATCACTAAGACATTTAAGTCTACCAAAGGCAGTATGTGTTCCATCCTTTGCATCCAATAAGTACCAGTGTACAAAAGTAGAGGTTTAAAGTATATACATTTAGAGTGGATGCAGCATGAAGAGATATACATGCTGCATATCATATATATCAAGCAGAAACTTTTTTTCTTGAGCTGACACCTCACCCATAGCAGGTTTTTCCTTTTTTAAAAATTACTTTCTCCCATTATATTTGTGACTGTTAAGCAATAGTTCACTATATAATTTAACAATGTTTTCAATTTGAAAGAAAGAATGCAAAGCTAAGTCCTTCAAGTGCCAAGCAATAAATCCAGCTGCTGTGCCCACGAGGCACCACTTTTATGTTTTTACTGTACTATAAGAGCAAAGTATACTATCTATGAATGAAAATATTTAAAAATACCTAGACAACTTCTGTCTGGTATCTTATATGTGAAATGTTTTGTCATGACAATGGTGAAAGAGTGTGAAAGCTAGTGTTTAGAATACTCCAAACCACCACCTTTCAAAGTATCTATTAGATCAAAGTACTTCTGCTCTTCAAGGTATCCTTCCTCACTGGTTTCAACATGTCAAGCCTGACATATTCACATTACAGGCATTCTCCTTATAAATCATGTCTGCCCACACACCAAATACACACAAGATGAAATGCCTGTAAGTACAGCTGGTCCCTACTCTAACCAAGACCCTTTAAAGAATGGTGTACAAGAAGTTAGATTACCTTTTAGACTTCTTGTATCTTACTCCATATTTCACACATAGCTTACTCTATTTCTATGTTTTCTTACAAAGACACTGTTATTCAACTTCTTTCCACTTCTTGTGGGGGGAGGGAACAGTAGAAAATAGTTCTTTTTCCTCACACTAAATTAGCTTAATGGTACACATCTTTATCCTCATAGGAATTAAACATATTACAAAGTGTTGGAGATGGTCCAAGTTCTGATCTGTTAAATATTTACAGTAATGATCAACACTATACATACAAAAATTTAATGAGAAACAAAGCCTAAAATTGTGTTGCAAAGTAAAGATAGGGTTGAAAATCCAGTTGAAAGCTGCTGGTATTTCATCACTGAAGCAAAAATTAAGGAAAAATATATTACCCACTATACTTTAAACAGCATGATTATTTTTCATTCTCATAAATCTCACTCCAAATCTTTTGCACAAGTTACGACTCATTAGGACTCAGGCACTTAATGGCATCTACTGAAATTGTCAACAAATCAATTAAATAAATGAAAGAATGAAACAGAATTAGGCTAGGACAAGAGTGAAGCTTAGCTTATTCACTTTTGAATGGACAAAATAGAACTTGAAGACACTGTTGCTAGGAAATGGAAGGATGGAAGAGTAATGCAATTTCTCTTATTTTTCTCCTGCTAAGGACTAATTGTTTCTTTATTTGTATTTTAATAGACAGACTTTCAGGCATTCAGTGTTATGTGGATAGAAGAGGAGAGGAGAGTGAAGCACAGTTGTTTATTAACAGACCAAATCTATTTCATTTTGAAATAAATTATCTAATGTTATAGAAAACATTATGTTTAATACCACTGCTGATTATCATATCCCTAGTTTAAGTGGTCATATTGGCAACACTAAGGTTTACATTTCTCTTCTAATTTCTTATTCCTTGTCTAAAATAGTTGCTGTCATAATACACACTAAACCTATCTTTGTCTTGGGATGGTCTTTAGTACAAGAAATTCCCTATACACATCACTTAAAAGGTCAATGCATATCTTCACAACAGAGCATACTGCAGGATGAATAAAATCTGGTTATAAAGCTAGACTGTAAGACTGATTTTTAGACAGGAGTCCAGCATAATTGCAGAGAGAAGGTCAATTGAACAACAAATACCAGTCAATATAAATAGGGGTTAATCTGGCTGCTAAAAACAAGCAAACAGATCTCCCCTGTACTTGGCACTGGTGAGGTCACACCTTGAATATTGTGTTCAGTTTTAGGCCCCTCATTACAAGGATGTCACTATGTGATGCCCATCCATAAGAAGGGCTGGAAGGAGGATCCAGAAAACTATAGGCCTGTCAGCCTGACCTCGGAGGCTGCCAAGGTTATGGAGCAGATCATCCTGAGTGCCATCAATCTGCACGTACAAGACAGTCAGGGTCTCAGACCCAGCCAGCATAGGTTTCAGAAAGAAAGGCCCTGCCTAACCAATTTGATTTCATTCTATGACTGGGTGACCAGTCTGGTAACCGAGGAGAAGGCTGTTGTTGTGGTCTACCTAGACTACAGAAAAGCCTTTGACAAAGTCTCCCACAGCATCCTCCTGGAAAAGCTGGCAGCCCATGGCTTGGACAGCTGCACCCTTCCAATTGGTGTCCAGTGACCAGTGGTGTCCCCCAGGGCTCAGTGTTGGGCCCAGTGATACTCAACATCTTTATTGATGAGCTGGATGAGGGGATTGAGTGTATGATTGGTAAATTTGCAGATGAGTGTCAATCTGCTGGAGGGTTGGGAGATGCTGCAGAGGGACCTGGACAGGATGAGTCAATGGGCTCAGGCCAATAAGATGAGGTTTAACAAGACCAAGCTTAGGGTCCTACACTTTGGCCACAGTAACCCCCTGCAGCGCTACAGACTGGGGGATGAGTGGCTGGAGAGTGGCCTGG